>JACTAT010000061.1:4069604-4239604 GCA_014526335.1 Chrysaora quinquecirrha | reverse complement strand
ACCCGAAAAATTTATGGCCTCTTAGTAGTGTTTCATATGCATTCAAACAGTAAAACACAAAGTATAGCGTGGCGATTTATGGAAATAATAAAAGCAACAACTCTTCTTGAAAACGGAAAGAACATAAGTAAAATTCCAAATGAATAACAGTCTCCTAGTGTCCTTTGAGTGACGTCCTTTGACCCCTTAAAACGTGAAAACGTACTTACCAAAAACGCGAAACAACCAAAATCGCCCAAAACCAGCCAAAAGCACTCAAAACGAACCATAACTTGACGAAAAGCACCCAAAACCACCAAGAAATGTCCAATTCACCTGGAATCATCTATTAAGTGGCAGAAAATCCTTCAAAAATCACCCGAAACTCTCGTGTTCTTTGAAACTTCATTCTTAACTCTTAAAATTCTAATTTCGTCTTGGGACATTTGTTGACATAAAAAGCTTTTACATCGCTGGAGTGGGAAAAACCTTTTTTGTTCACAACAATAATGTAGTATTGTATTTGAGCGTGAAGTTGAGAGATAAGACACAATCGCACGCTGCCAATAAATATACCGTTTGGAAAGGTATCCATTGTCTGGAAAGCGTGTTTCATTTTGATATCTCAAAATATCTTGTAAGAAAGACTACATCACAACTAAATCGTAGTAATGTAATCGTGAAGGCTCTGCTACGACCAAAATGTCAACATTTGTATTTATGGTCGTGGGATAATCGTACAAAAAGAAATTCTCGCATTTCACGATTGTGCGATAGTCTTACGACAGTTAAGATGTTGTATGGAATCCAGGCTTTAAGGCCACAAGTCATTGAATAAACCCCTGAGAGTTGCACGCAAAAGATTCAATGTACGTGTAGTGAAAGGAACATAATAGATGGCCGCCATTAAAAAGGAAACTTTTGAGGCCAAGAACAAATCGAAATTTTAACTATCTTTCGCTTCTCAAAAGATTTAGAAAAATAGCGCATGCACTACCTGGGCAGAAAGGGCTTCGATCAAAAAAAGAATCACATTTCCAGGTGCCCCAGGACTGGAGCCTTTCGTGCACAATCGAACAATGGGCCACAACAATGGAGCAACTCATTTACATATTAAGGAGTTTAGTAATAGAGATAGAGTTTTCCTTAGTGGAAAATTGGTTTTCTAGCATGGCCAAAGACCACAAAAACTGCTTTTTATTAGTACCTTTGGAAACAGCCACTGTCTTAAATTTCTGATAATGACCTGCTGGGTTGCTTCACACATTTGATACATACCAGGCTTGTACCAAAAATCTCTCAGAAAGGGGTCTTTAAGTACAAGCTTCTAGGTCACTATCATAGAATGGAGCTATTCTTCAAAATTCCAATGTAAATATATTGGGACTTATCAAGGCAGTTTCTGAAACTGTATTAGACTTGATAGTCACCACTAATCATGACAATCCTTTGATACTTAGTAGGGCAACGTTTTGGGAGAGATCCGTCCCCCATCATCGTGCTTCAACTGCATTTTCTGATTTTGATTTCAAAACTCAGCTGACAAATTAAGGGCAAAGACTCAAACGCCAGAGCAGGAACTTTTGCTGAAGAAACCATAGGACAGATAAGAAGATATAAGAGAAAAAGAAAAGCAAGCAACCATTCCCTGTGCCTGAAACTGCCTTTTTAGACCAAGTAAGCATGAAAAAATATTCATGGTTATTGATATACAGAATCTTTTGGGTCCCCTTATGTTGGTTTTTATTTCCCCTCCTTAATCACATCCTAATAGTTTTGGCTCTGCATAATTAATGGCTAAACCCTTATGATGTTAATTCTAAAGGGAACAGAAAGTAATTATCCCTGAGAGATTCAGTTGGAAAGAACCATTCTTCATATTGGTTGCAGAGTGCATTACAAGCAAGTTAAATAGAAAATGAACATCTCGCTAGTTGTGACTCAATGCTATGCAGATTAAGAAAGCAAGACATCAATTGAAAAGCTTCTCAGACCAAAAACATACGTAAAGAAATTTCCAGGAGCCACAATCGACCATAACTATTTGCAAATTGAACAAACAGTCAAGAAGTATCCAGATGGGGTTTTAATTTTATGCCAATAATGTTACTGCCAACAAACAGATTGACCTTGCGATTACGACGAAGCCTGGAGTTGCGTACAAATGATGCGATATGATTTGGAGGACAACGTTTTGGTGTCACTTGCCATTTTCAAAGCTGAAAGGACATTAGTACCACTCAGTGGCGTAGCCAAGGGGGGGCAAGGGGGGCACCTAATAGTTGAAAAGCTTGTGTCTCAGAAAAGTCCATTTCTGCAATAAATCAGTAGGGGTGGGGGGTAAGAGAAATTCTAACAAACTTTGGGCAATAAATATTTTTTAGTTTCGAAAAATAGTAGGTAGAGATATCATTCCACCTCACCTGCTCGGTCCAGGAAAATGTTCTACAACTAATGGTATGCGGAAATTAACGCCACATGTTTACTATTGTTCAACCCACACTCTCCTCCTTTTGCAATAGGTCTCGATGTGTGTAGGGTTCTAAAGGTACAAACTTTTCTTGTGTTTTTACGATCCTGTCGGACAGATTTAAAGTTTATTCAAAAGACCTCCCTAGCGTATTCTTGCTGTGGTGAAAAAGAAAACGTCAATCTCCTTGCTCTCGTTGTCAAAATAAAACGTAATAGAATGAAAAGGCAAAACAACGAAAAAATTAGTAGAGTAAACGAAAGATCAGACAACACAGTGCATGTTTCTAGTAGATAAACGTAGAATGAATATTTTCACGGCTTTGAATAAGAATTCCTGGCTGGAATGTTCTACATAAACAAGAAAGCAAGTGTTTCCAACAAACAGGTGAGGTGAGAGGTCTTCGGATATCCAGTATGTAACATAACACCCCGGGGGGGGGGGGGGTACTTCAATGTGTCCATGATTAGACGTGAATCTGGACTTTGACAAAAGGACCCATTTGTATGATAGGATTTTCAAGGATTTCTGACCCATTTGCATGAAAATCGGGAAATTTCAAGCCCTTGTGTATGAATTTGGTTGATTTTAAAACCCTTTTACAGTGCTAGAATTCACGAAAAGTCTCGCAAAATCGAATCTGACGGCGATTTTTGCAATCAATGTGACCGAGCTCTGTTGTTGCTGTTAATTCATCGTTTCAAAAGCAAAAAACAAAGTAGAAAGGTTGTCAGTCACTTTGTGGTAAATCATAATGGGACCTATTGGTAAGAAAATCCTAGAATACCAACCCATCAACCAGAATCTAGCAGAATATCAGACCCATGTGTAGAGAATTTCAGTCGAAAAAACCCATCCATATGAGCGGCACGTCTGGTATGTCTACATATTGAAGTACCCCCGGGCATAACACAATAGGCAAGCAAAAAGATATGCATTCTATGCGATACTAGAGGTTAAGAAATCAAAAATTTTCCGGGGGAGCATACCCCCGAATCCCCTAGTTTTGTGTGCCTCCCATTAATCAGTTTGATACTATTTCCATGCTTTCATACTAAAAAACGCATGGTAACAAATTTTGTGTTTATAACGTAGATATTTGGTAGCTTTCATGAATTTCAATGGTCTAAGAACTATTTTTTCTGGCATAGCAATAGACGCTGCACGAAGATTGTAGGTCTGTTGTCATGAAATTATTGTGAAAAGCAAGAATTATCCAGCATATTTTCTCCGTTTGAAAGCCCTTTTCTAGAGGGCCATTTTATGACTTAATTTGCCAAAAAACACCAAAAACAGCAGCGAGGGATGCGAGGGAAACTGAACTAAATCAGTTTCAATTTTTTGCAACAGGATTTGAAAAACTTAATTCATAATTAGATTTCTTGGAAAATAAAAGCATCTTTTGTCGGATTGTTTCTTGATTTGGACCACTTGATTCTGCTTCACTTTTTTTCTCAATAGCACAGATCATACTCAATAGAAGTGAGGACTGGTCTGGAAGCCTATTGTCTTAACTCTTTGTCTCGATTTTAACGAGCAACGTGACCAAACTGAGGGGATGGGGATGCGAGTGCGTTGTTTGTCTGTTTGCGTTAAGCCGGTTTTCCACTAGGCGAATTTGTTCGCGCGACGCGAAGCGATGAGATATTACGCATGCGTATTACACTTTTGACAAGCGAAATCCATCGCTGCAGCTCTTCGCCGCGATCAATTTCGTAGTTCGACCAGTTTCTACTTTCTTGAAGCGATCGAAAGCGATAACCAATCAAATTTTTAGAAAATAATAACAAGTCGCCAAAACAAATCAAACAGACAAAAGAACTCGTTTCCAAATTTTCTGAAAGGAGGTCATTCAGATTTTCTACTTGTTAGATGAGCGCCTAGTGGAAAACCTATGTCAAACTTTCGATGCGAAATTCATCGCGTCGCGCGAACAAATTCGCCTAGTGGAAAACCGGCTTTATGTACTGTACTATCCTTGATTTCTCTACGAAACTTGGCGTTTTTGATTTAAATATTATGCCCATTCAACTTTGCTTCAGTTTATTTACTGTACATAAACTTAATACATGATGGTTTAGATTGCTGGCTTTCGGGAAAGCGCGCGGTGACTAGTATTGAGCAATTTCATTTCTATCGAATATTCTGAAAATGTGAACATTTCAAATTTGTCTTTCCAAATTCACTGTTATTTTTCGTACAGAGAAATGCGGAAATAAATGTTTGTTTGGAAAAAAAAATAGAGCTAAGTAATTTATTCCTGATCGGGAGAATTTCGCTAATATTTCCAGAAGGTTCTCGCATCGGCGGACGTCACTCTCTCGTTAAAAGATTTCTAGGGATTTCTATCGATTGAATATTTTCAGCCGAAAAACTTTTTCTTCCTGCGTGCAGCCGAAAGAGTAGAGATTACAGAGATGGGAAGATTCTTTGAGAAGAATCTGAGGCATTTGAGTTGAGCCTCAAACTTTGAGCTCCAGCCAGGGGCCGTTCACTCCCTTGATTCGCGTATATCTTTTTGAAGAGTATAATTTCCGTCGCTTGAGACTGCAAGCAGGTAAAGTTTTTCTCGATGTGGGAGAAACTAACATGCGGAATTTCAGCCAATAGTAAGCAATTTTTTCTTCCCCTTCTTCTCCCTAGCTGTGTTTTCTTCTGATCAAGAGAATTCGAATTCTAATATTTTTCGCAAGGAGGAAGCTCTGAAGATTTTTTAATACATTTTGCTGAGTTTTTGAAGGGTGTGGTGATCGACTCGGGTAGAGGGTTTTCGAAAACAGAAAAGCGGGCGAAAAATAGGAAAGAGTAAACGATATGCGAACATTCAGAACTGAATGTTTTTTCCTCTATAAAGTCTAATTTTAGTTTTTGGATGGCTTTCTGCTTTTTTTATTCAAGTTATTAATTGTAGCTACAATAGAGCTTGTAAGACTGACTATTTTCCTGCTTAAAAAGAAATAGCGGAACTCTCCTAGCGAAAATTTTGCCCTGATTCTTATATCTTGGTATCGGGAGAGACGTCTTCAGTACAGAAGAACGATCACATTCAGGAGAAATTAGCTTATATCTGCAGCCGAGTTGAACTGCTTATTATGTGTGATGTTGCACTTATCTTCATCCAAGAATATGAATGATAAACTGAACATTTCTCGTCGTTCCTAATATTTCCTTGTGTTTTCTACAGTCGATTCTCGGACGTTGTTCCCCAGTTTGATCACATGTCCAAAATAATTTGCGCGTTCAAGTTGTGCGGCCGAATTCAATAGAACAAAAGAAATTATTACAAAAGGTTTCCTCACTTCTATTGACTATGCACAGATGCATGCACTGACGATGAAAACACACAATCGATCAAAAAATGCTTTTGGTACCGACGCTTATTGTAGTATATTTTCATACTTGAAGAATTAGCCTATCTAAACATTTTGATTTATAATCTATCGAACAAACAGAACGTAACTCTGCAAAGTAAAGCGTATTTTTTTTTTCAAAGCTGAAGATATCCAATGTGATGCTTCCCTGAGTTCTTGCCTAACAAGTTGCCCAACGGTCTTCCACCTAGAACCCTTCCGCTCTCTTTGTCAAAAATAACTATTATTCGAAATGCAAAAAAACCAAGGACCACTAAAGTTCAATTTTTATTTCAGAGAAACGTAACAACATTTATGAAGTAGTGGTACAAGGCATCTAAAAGTTTAAAATTGTTTGAAATGTTCTCACCTTTCTTCCTTTAAATATATCCAATCGAAGAATTGTCTTGTTTAGAGATTACGGTGATCGAAGATCTTGGCTTAAGTACATCAGAGAGCAAATATGTGTGGGATGAAAGGATGGATAACTACTGTCGGGCATCCTTTTCATTTATCAACAAGTATGCGCTAGAAAAAAACTAAGCAAACTTTCGAAGTGTAAAACCTGAATGGTTGCATGAATTAGGACATAGTTATTGAAGTGATAAAGTAAACATGGGCAATTTTGCCCAATCCATCGGTTCTTTCCTTTACATTTCACAGTGTTTCGATAGTTACCTCATTTTACCAAAACTCAGCCATTTCTTCCTTAACAAATAATTTGAAAAGGTCAATTTTGAAATATTTTGAAGCTATAGTCTATTAAAAGGTTTTCTTCATGCTCACAAAAAATTAAATATATTTAGCGTTCCAGGTGTTATACTTATTGGGTTTACGTAATTATGTCATCATTAACTCGCCACTGCAAAGACGAACACGTGTCTTCATACGCATTTAGCACTTTTGAATTTATTCACAGCAAACATCTTGCCAATCAATTGTGCTTTTAGCGGAAAGCACGGGATCTTTGTCTAAGACATATAAAGTGAGCATGTATAAATAGCGGAAATTTGCACAAAATTAATACTCTCTTTTTATCTGAGGTTTTATCGAAGTAATGTCTGAACTGGAGTTCTGCGCCGAGTTTCATAAATATAAACATGTACTCTAGACTTTTTTTAGAATAGATTAATAAGCCTAATAATAGTTCATTTCAGAATTTCTTTAGAATAAAATTTGAAGCGGCTTGAATGTTGAGGCGCTGTAAAAAAGATACTGTTATAAAAGATGTACATAATTTATGACTATTTAACTCATGAAACCGGAGTAGCTACAAATGCTCCAAAAATATTGCCTAAGAAAAAACCCCTCTACCTTTCTGTCTGTGATTTTGCATTCAGCTTATTGGTCAGTGCTACTGTCAGTGGTCAGGTTCAAATGATGGCAATGGTCATATTTATGTACAAAAATGGAAAATGCAACTGTTGGTTTATATTGAATGCAATATACCGTCATATAGTCAGAGGAAAAATTTGGTCGAATCGTGTATTCTATGATACCAGCATGAAACTTCGTGAACCTACACAGTTTGATGCGCTTAAAGAAATAGAGTCGGGACCCCAACTAAAAAATGCTCCAAAATGCTATTTTTAGCATGGGGTACTCGGTTCAAGCCCTTTTTGAAGGCTCTTACTGTAAATACCGTTCAAATTATGATATCAGCATGAAACTCGGTATTCCAACATAGGCAGGGAATTTTCCATAACAATCTGACTTTCAACCTAATTTTAAATTTTATTACACATTCTTGGTAAATCAATAGCGCTGATTCCAAATCCAAACTTTTCAATGACGTAATCGAAGTGCCTTTTCCCCTTTGACTGCAATATCTCTCTACTAGTGCATCCACGAAGGTCGATAAGTAAAAATATGGATTCTTCGGACTTAGAGCTTTCGAATGGTGTATAATGAGTTTGATTTTATTAACCTTTGGCCACCTAATGACGTCATCACGATGATGTCATCGTCGTAAAAAATTCTAACTTTGGTAAACAAAATTGCGTGGAAACTGTATTCTGTACTTCGATTATAGCCCACTTTTTATGTTCCGTTAGCTTTTTATATATGGCATGATTGACGTTAGTATTTAGATTCGAAGAGTTACTCCATCATGAAATAGGCATCACAGATTGTATTAAGATAATTTTGCCGCCATTTTGAATTTTTGCCATTTTCAATTTCTGCCATTTTGAAATTTTGATTCTTATATTAGTTCGATAGCTATCCATATTTCAAATTTTTGCATATTATATACTTCAAGCGCAATAAGACCCGATTTTAAACAAGTTTTGTTGGCTAAATACGATGAAAAGTGATTTTGCCGCCATTATGGATTTCCCCCCTTTTTTAGCCATTCCCCGTGAAAAATCAAAATATACCCCAGCTAGTTTTAATCAGCATGTTTAATTCTACCTGAAAACACCTTTAGACCTAGTCTCTTTCAAATTGAACATGGGAGTGGCAAAATTGACCCTACTATGGAGTCGTTGACCACTTTTTCAGTTGAAAGTTCATGAGTCCCACTCTGAGCAAACAGCTATGTGGTTGTTGTTGTTGTTGCTGCTGATTGCAAAGAGTGGGACTCAGGTAATCAGTCTAAGCCAAAACTGCAAACAACTGAATCTTGTGGGAGACTCACAAGTAAAGCGACTTGGTCAGACTAAACTTTGTAATCTACATCGTGATGTAAAAATAATTGGACAGTCTGGGATGAAAATCCAACAAGCAGTTTCAAAGGCAGGAAAGAGCCATAGCGATATCATTATGGTCCACGCAGGAACCAACAGCCTGGCCACAACTTCACCTGAAAATTTATCATTTGAGATAGTAGAAACTCTCAAGAAAATACAGAACAACAACAAAGAATCCAACGTAATGTTTTCCTCAGTTTCTAAACGCGCAGATAAAGGATTAAATTTCAAAGTTATCAAGCTGGATAAAACCCTAAACGAGGAACTTTTGCTAAACGGCTTTGATATTATTGAAAATGATAACATTAATTTTCATAATCTGTCCAGGGACGGTTTGCATCTTAATGAGGATGGTACCAGAAAATATGCCAGCAATTTAATCAAATTTTTAAGATACTGCTAGGGATGTCATTGCCCTGACGCACATGACAGTGACAAGCTTAAACCAATTAGGAAGCGAAATGGTCTTAAGATAGCGTTTCTAAGCATTGTATCTTTGAATAAACACAGACAGGAACTCAGTGTATTGCTTCATAGCAATGACAAATTACATCGACATCATTGGTCTGTGTGAGACTAGGTTAGATTATAAACTTGAAGATTCTAATGTCTCAATCACGGGTTACAAAATATTTAGGAACGATCGAAATTTGAGCGGAGGACGTGTTGCGATATACGTTAATGAGAGCCTCCCAGAGCCTTCGATCAAGTTAAGGAGTGACTCTCTTGAACTCCTAGTTCTAGAATTTTCGCCAAAGCACAGTAAATTTTTCTTACTGGCATGTTGGCATCGGCCCCCCACGTCATGCGTTGATGTCCAAGCATTTGAGATTTTAAGAAAGGAACTAAAAAGTCTTGATCAGCATCAGAAAGAAATAATTTTAATCGGCGATACCAACTGCGACTTTAAGTGTAACCGAAATAGCAATGCTAACAACCTAAACATTTATATTCAGAATTTCAGCTAGAACAGCTTATCAAATCCTATACAAGAGTCGCTGTTACTTGCAATGGTCACAATGAACATACAATTAGCAAGACGCTGATAGACCATTTCTCTTCCAACAAACCTAATAACATATTTCATGTTGATATTGTTAAAACTGGAATGGTTGACCATTACATGATCTATGGTATAAGAAAGAAAAATGGGTTCAAGATTAAATCACCAAAAATGCAGAGGATTACTGAAACTTGCAGCTTGAAAAGATATAATAAAGCCTTGTTTCAGCAAGACATGCGAGAAATTGATTGGGATAATGCTCTTAATCCTCTAGCTAATGACCCAAGTAAAATAGTAGCAACATTTCTAGAAGTTTTTGAATCACTTATGAATGCACATGAGCTTCTTAAGGGAAAAAAGCTACGTAATGATTTTGCCCCGTGGCTGACCCACTCGGTTAGAGACAGATGAAAAGGGCAGCAACAAAGAACCCTCCTTTATGGCCAATTTACAAAGGGCTACGTAATCAGTGCACCTCGGCGGTCCGAAAAGCAGTTCAAGATCACTATCACAGACTGATAGAGGAAAATAAAGGTGACCCTAAGAAAATGTGGAAAACAATTAACAGAGTGCTCAACAAAGACTCGGCCAGCAAACTATCCATATCAGGTCTCAATGTAAATGGTAAAATAGTGAGTGAAGCATGTGACATGGCAGAGGCTTCGAACCAGCACCTTGTTTCTGTAGGTCCGAAACTTGCAGAGAAAATCAAAACTGCACCAAATGATGATCATCTTAAGTATATTAGGTCCAAAGATTCGGCATCCTTGACCCTGAAACGAGTAACTAGCTCCCAAGTCCTGGATAGCTTAAAAAGCCCTGAAAAGCTCCAGGGCCTGACAAAATACCAATAATGTTTGTGAAAGATGTTGCGGATTTCATATCCTACCCATTGACTTTAATCTTCAACTCGTCTTTGGAAAATGGTATATTTCCCGATCTCTGGAAGACTGCCAGGGTTGCTGCAATATATAAAGCTGGGAAAAGATGTGACAGCAATAACTATTGACCAATCTCAGTTCTGTGAATCTTTTCTCCCTTTTTGGAAAAAACCATGCATGATCAACTACATGAGTTCCTCAAAGCAAATAGTCTATTAACAAATAACCAATATGCCATTCGAAAACTCTATTCAACGACAATGTCATTGATAAATAGCACTGAATATTGGCTTGAAAATATAAATAATCGGGAAGTCAATATGACCTACAAATAAATCACAAGAGCCATTATTTATGAGTAGCGATACCCTGGGTACCAGAGCCTCAAGATTGGAACAGCAGAACAAAATGAAAAAAAAAATAATAAGTTGAGCAAAATACGAGGCTCTGGTTCCATCCAAACAGAGTCTCGTTCTGATTATGAAAATTAACCAATCAGAAGCGCAGGTTCCCGAAATGGAACGTGGTTTTTCATTGGCTTAGACCATCAAACATACAAATCAGCCGCCCAAGTGATTCAAGCGAAACAAGGGTTGATGCTTGAATTGATCGTTGGTGGAAGTTGGAAGTTGCAATGCCAGTTTGTGAGGAAAAGAAAAATGGAGGCAGCGTTAGGTTGCGGGGGGAAAAGTATTACGGAATCATTTCACACATATAAACGAGTTATGAACTCAGCCGTTTGAGATTTTAAGATCGATTCTTTGTCTATCAAAAGATACTTTTGCCATTCTCCCAACTGGACATGGAAAATCGCCGCCTTTCCAAATCGCGCCATTGACTGGTAGGCCGCCTTCAAAATATCAAGTTCAGCCACTAGATCTGCGATGAAAAGCACTAGAAAAATACGAATTATACATTTTAGGAAACAGTTTTACATAGTTATGGTTATGATGCTAAATATCTTTAAATATAACGTATTGATATTGAAATCTTGGATTTTATCGTCACCTGAATCGACCTGAACGAAGCTTGCTCTCATACTTTATATATATGTACAGGAGTTTATTCTTAATTTACTCGGTCCAGATGTTCTTTCATAATGTCTTTACAGTATTTCTGTTTTTCCATGAAAATTTAACCTTTTTAAAATATATTATATGATAAGTTCTTCTAACTCTGCACCTTTTTGAAATCAGTAATTGGGTGGGCCTAAGCGAGCTTTGTTTACAGCAAGTTCAACACAGCCGTTTTTCGTTCCAAAAACGAATTTTGAAATTATAACTCCATCTTCAGTTGCAGCAGCTATTTCCTTTCATCTTTCCACCCAAAAACCACTAGGTTAAACCAATTTTCGTGCACAAAATCGAGCAATATGTGAATGAATATTTTAACGTATAGAGCCCTTGTTTTTCTGAAAATCAATACGTGAAGACATCAGAACAATAGAGTTGTCGTTCCAGTCGATATGTGGTGATTAATGATCACATGGAATTGCGCCTTTTATAATCAGAACGAGACTCTGTTTGGATGGAACCAGAGCCTCGTATTTTGCTCAACTTATTATTTTTTTATTTTTCTGCGGTTCCAATCTTGAGGCTCTGGTACCCAGGGTAGAGTAGCGATGGAAAGCATATAACTGATAGTATTCAAATCTCAAACCTTTTCAATAAGTATTTTGTAGACATTGTTGAAAAGTACATACCAGCAGTTTTTGGAAAGCTCAAACCAAGCTTGAAGAGGCTTAAACCGTTTATCGAATCGAAAATTAACAGATCTACAAAATTCAAGATACTTTTAATAACAGAGGAACACGTATTAAAGGAAATAAATGTCATGCCTACGAAAAAAGATGTTGGGATTGACGGCATAAGCTGTGGATTATTAAAGGCAGCTTCTCCCGAGATTGTTCAATCTGTTACCAAGGTCATAAACAAAAGTTTTACATCTGGTATTTTTCCAGATGTTTGGAAAACTGCGAAAGTGACTCCGGTGCACAAGTCTGGCCCTCTCCATGATTTCGGCAACTTTCGACCAATTTCAGTCCTTCCACTGCTAAGTTAAATAATTGAGAAGCATGTGCACAATCATTTCTACTCATACCTGGACATTAATGGACTCCTTTACGTAGCTCAGTCGGGCTTTAGAGCAGTGCACTTATGTGAGACTGCTCTTCTCAACCTAACAACCCGATGGTTGAGGTCTATGAACGATGGCCTCATGACAGGCGTTATTCTGCTCGACCTGAGAAAAGGGTTTGATCTTGTCAACCATGAATTATTGTTGGAAAAGCTAAGGCTGTATCAATGCTGCCCTAAAACACTTGAATGGTTCGCTTCGTACTTGAACGAACGTAAGCAAATGATAAATTTTAAAAATAACATCTCAGGTCCCGAGGTTGTTAAGTCAGGGGTACCACAAGGCTCAATTTTAGGGCCATTATTATTCATTTTGTTCATGAATGACATACCATTAAAGATCAAACAAGATACATTAGAAATGTAAGCAGATGATAGCACCGTGTCCATTTCTGGAAGGACCATCCAAGAGATTGAAACAAAGTTGAACACATCTGCTGGACAAATTGCAACGTGGTGCAGAGAAAACAAGATGGCTGTCAATGTAGAAAAACAAAGACTCTCCTAGTCACGACACAGCAAAAGCGTTCGAAGCTGAAATAAAAACCAACAGGATCAGATACTTTATGTGAGGTTGAATGAGCAGCCATTATCTCAGATTCAGAAAGAAAAGCTTCTAGGAGTTGTTATTGACCAAGATCTGACATGGAATAATCACGTTAAATGCGTATGTAATACTGTAAGCCGCAACCTTGCTTTGTTTCGTAGGATCAAGTCTTACCTGCCATTTGATACAATAAAACTGTGCTATCAAAACTTTATACAAGTCTCTTTTGATTACTGCAGTGTGGTTTGGGGGTCTTAAACGAAGATATCCTCGCTATTGAAGCTTCAAAAGAGAGCAGCTAGGATGATTTATGACCTTCCAGGCCGTGAGCATTCAGGACCACTGTTTAAAAAGCTAAAGTGGCTGCCTGTACAACAAAGGATTAAATTTAAAACAGGCATAGTAGTCTACAAGGCTCTAAATGGACTAGCTCCAAAATATATGACAGATCTGTTCACCCATCAAAATGAAATTAAACAACGATCGACGAGAAGTTCATCACTCAACAACTTATATATACCCAAATCAAAACTGATAAAGGCTGATCAGTCAGTAGCAATAAATGGAAGTAAAATATGGAGCGAGCTTCCATTTGACATTCGACAATCAACGTCATTGGGAATTTTCAAAAGAAAACTGTATGAACACTATCTTGACCTTCAGATTTAAATACTTAAATTTTCCTTTAAAATGAAAAATGTTACTAAGGTTTTTTAGAAACTTAAAAGACACTTTCTTTTTAAAAATCGTCAAATTGTATCATATTTTTATTTTGTAGCTAGTAGAGAGGACCCAGGGGAAGATTAGTTGCTAGGCTAACCTGGTTTATCCTCTGTAAATAAAGTTTATCTATCTATCTATCTATCTACCTACCTATCTATCTATCTATCTCTTTCTTTCGTGACTTGAAAAAAGCATATGATACTGTAAATCATAAAATCTTAATCGATAAGTTAGAAAAGTACGGTATCAAAGGTAAAGCAAAAGATTGGTTCAAGTCTTTCTTAGATAAAAGAAAGCAGTTTTGCTCAGTCAATATTCAAAGGTCCAGAACCGAGGAAGTCACATGCGGCATCCCTCAGGGGTCATGTCTAGGTCCCCTTCTTTTCATTGTCTACCTCAATGACTTTGAATGCTGCTTGAACTTTTCCAAAGGCAATATGTATGCAGATGACACACATACGTCAATCACATCTGCTGACATAAGAGAACTAATTGATATGACAAAGAAAGAACTATCAAATATCAGTAATTGGCTAAGGGTAAATAAACTCAGTGCTAACCTCCAAAAAACTGAATCTATGTTAATCGGACCACAGCTAAATGAAATTGAAGATCTGCCTCCACTCTTTCTTAATAACTGTGAGATAAAACGTGCGGAGAAAACCAAATCGCTTGGAGTCATCATTGATGAAACAATTTCGTATGGTTAATGGCGTTTCCTCAAGCCTTGAGGGTATTAAAGTCGGTGTGCCGCAAGGCTCATGTCTTGGCCCTCTACTTTTCCTTATCTATATCAATGATCTCCCGCAAGCTATCCAGGGTTCAAATGTACCCATGTATGCTGACGACACCAGTCTGTGCTACCGGGCAGTAGATATGACTCAGCTGAACGAGGCTATGAACAGTAATCTTGAGCGATTGGAAACATGGCTCCAAGGTAATAAACTCTCGTTGAATGTGGGGAAAACTCAATCCATGCTTATTACAAGCAAACAAAAATGGCACAATCTTAAAAGTTCAAATCAAAATTTGAAGTTGAATGTCCATGAAATTGGAATTGATGTAGTCCAAAACATTAAATATCTCGGAGTACAAATTGATTCTTCCTTAGACAGGAGAGAACAAATCAAGGCAACCTCTGCAAAGGCTTCTAGGGCAATAGGCTTCTTAAAGTATGCCAGAAAGTTTCTACCAAAGAAAACCCTAAAAACTTTATACATAAGTATTGTCGAGGCTCACTTCCGATACTGTTGCTCGGTTTGGGGTTGCTGTGGTGTTACTGGTATTGACCAGCACAGAAACTGCAAAATCGGAGCTGCTAGGATAATAACTGACAGCAGCTTCGATACCCAACGCTTACCACTTATCGAAGAGCTAGGTTGGAAGACGATTAAACAGCTCATTGACATAGAGTCAAAAACAATGGTCTTCAAATCACTTAATGACCTAGCTCCACAATATATGCAAAATCTCTTTAAAAGGAATTCTCAATGTACCACTCGTTGCCTCAGAAACAGAAACACTGACCTGAGGCCTCCAATGAAGAAAACTACAAATGGGCAAAAATGTTTGTCTTTAAGAGGTGCAAAACTGTGGAATAGCCTCTTAGCTGAGTCAACAGGCATCCTCTCTTGAAATCTTTAAAAATACCATGGGCTCTCAATAGACTTTGGAATTACTTTTTACGTCTTCTTTATTTTCATTTTTGGGACTTTTTTAACTTTCAAGATTTAAAGCATTTTCGCTTAATTAAGTTCAATTTAGATTTATTTCTTTATTATCGGAAGGCCTATTGTAAATCAGCCTTGGCTGAATTAGCAACCCTCCTTAAACAATTGAAATGAAATGAAATGAAAAATGAAGGGCTTAAGTGGAAAGAGCAATATAAATCACTCATAAGAAAGTTACCAGGTGGTTTATCATCTTTGAAAAAACTCAAGGACATCCTTCTCCAATCATAATTATATGATGTTTATCGAGCCCTTTTCGAGATTCGTCTACGCTTCGGAAATGTAGTTTGGGGCAATTTAACTCAGGGCCGTCGCTAGGACTCAACGACTGGGGGGTGTAGCTCGGCATTTTGCCGACAAAATGGGCGTGGCTTTTAAGAGATGGGTGTGGCTTGGCTGTTGCTCTTTCCTTGGCGAATTTCTTTTTGTTTTCCATGCCTTGCACACAACCGTCAGGCCAGGAATATTATTCTTGAACCATAGAACATCATAAAGAAGTGGGGGACACACATTCAAGGGGGCATGCTCCCCCTGAAAATTTTGAAAATTTAAACTCTAAAATGACGTGAAACACAACATTTTCAGCTGTTCAACAACAACATTGTAATCATTTGCCATTGCCATTTTGATTCTTGTATACACTGTATAATTTGAGACCAGTTTGATAATGCACTCTAGAGCGCTTTACAGTTTTAAATAGGACTAAACCTCTAATTTTAGACATAGGCAGTCTTTGGCGACTCCGTGTATTGTATCTCCATCCTGTTTGCTGTTGTGCGCTAGTATTTCTTATGGCTGGCAAACTGGCATATACAGCTACGATTAGCTCCTGGTAAGGAAACGCTTTCACTCGGCATTTGCTCGCAGTTAGCAAGCCCCTAACTGTTTTTGATACCTAACATGTCGACCGCTGTGGAAAGTGGATGCTAATATTCGTCGGAAAGCCACGTGCTCAACGCTTTCCCGACATTTGCCGGACACATTCATTTGTTTCTTTTGATTTGCAACATTTCTTGCCCTTAATTACTATTGCCGACAAAATTCATCTCATAACAATTTGCCGACAGATCCTTTTTCCAGGGGGGGTGTGACGCCCCCAACGCCCCCTCGCTACGGCCCTTGTTTAACCTCCTCAGAGCTTCAAGCACTGGAACGTCTCCAAAACAGAGCCCTGACAATAATTAAAAGGGTAGATTCAAGGACACATGGCAAAGAAACTGGCTATCTGTCGAGAATCTAATTCGGTTTGACCGTTGTGTTTTTACATATAAGATTATAAACAAACTATGTCCTGAAAGCCTATGGAATATGTTTCAACAGAGATGCTCTTTATCTAGATATAAAACAAGGAGTGATAAAGATCTCCATATTCCTAAACTAAATCTTGAATTTTGAAAAAAGGCTTTCAATACTCAGCAATTAAGGCTTGGAACGTTATTCCAGTTAATGTCAGAGAACTGACAACTCAATGCCTGTTCAAAACACATCTAAAAACGCACCTGATGGGCACTGATAAAGAACTGAAACTCCCTCAAGAATGACTCCCTGGAACATCAGTATTTTTAATAGTATTGTATACTTATAATATATATTCATTAATTTATAACGTAGTTTGTATTTATACTGAAGGGGGTATCGTTAAGCAAAAATTTGGACGTAGAAAGAATCCGTAGCCGACATGGCCCTAATATCTAGGAGCAAGTATCTGCTAACGAAGTTCATCATCATCATTATTATTATTGTTTCACGAGAAAAACCCCTTAGCGAAAAAATAAAAAATTATAGTAAATCTACTATAATATTTTCATTACACATTACATAGTCGATTTTCGAAACACTCGAGTGACTGTCCATTTCTTATGTCAGCAGGGATATCGTTCCATGCCTTTAAAGCAGAATATTGAAATCCCTTGAGAGAATTGTGAGGGAAAAGCTCCAAAGTAGCCTGTTCGGCAAGCAGGACAAGCCTCCCAACATGTTGAGAATAATGCCAAGTAAACATCAAATGCTTTAGGCCCATGGTGTTCAATATATTTATTTTCTTAACGTAGGCCCGTACTGGGGTGTTCACGACCAAAGTCAAACAATTTTACTGCTAATTCTCCTTATCATTGCTGAATGTTGTTCATGATTTTCACAGTGCACCGTTTAGCGTATTTCCTCATTACCGTAGCCAATACAAATATATTGATCAAAATTTTTTACAGTGCACCGTCTAGCGTATTTCCTCGTTACGGTAGCCAATACAAATATATCCATCATAATTTTTACAGCGCACCGTTTAGCGTATTTCCTCGTTACGGTAGCCAATACAAATATATTCATCATAATTTTTACAGTGCTCCGTTTAGCGTATTTCCTCGTTACCGTAGCCAATACAAATATATTCATCATAATTTTTACAATGCTCCGTTTAGCGTATTTCCTCATTACGGTAGCGAATACAAATATATTCATCATAATTTTTACAGTGCTCCGTTTAGCGTATTTCCTCATTACGGTAGCGAATACAAATATATTCATCATAATTTTTACAGTGCTCCGTTTAGCGTATTTTCTAATTACGGAAGCCAATACAAATATCTTGATCGTAATTTTTACAGTGCTCCGTTTAGCGTATTTCCTCATTACGGTAGCCAATACAAATATATTCATCATAATTTTTACAGTGCTCCGTTTAGCGTATTTCCTCATTACGGTAGCGAATACAAATATATTCATCATAATTTTTACAGTGCTCCGTTTAGCGTATTTTCTAATTACGGAAGCCAATACAAATATCTTGATCGTAATTTTTACAGTGCACCGTTTAGCGTATTTCCTCATTACGGTAGCCAATACAAATATATTCATCATAATTTTTACAGCGCACCGTTTAGCGTATTTCTTCTTTACGGTAGCCAATACAAATACATTCATCATAATTTTTACAGTGCACCGTTTAGCATATTTCTTCGTTACGGTAGCCAATACAAATATATTCATCATAATTTTTACAGTGCTCCGTTTAGCGTATTTCCTCATTACGGTAGCCAATACAAATATATTGATCAAAATTTTTTACAGTGCACCGTTTAGCGTATTTCCTCATTACGGTAGCCAATACAAATATATTTATCAGAATTTTTACTGTGCTCCGTTTAGCGTATTTCCTCATTACGGTAGCCAATACAAATATATTGATAATAATTTACAGTGCACCGTTTAGCGTATTTCCTCATTACAGTAGCCAGTACAAATATATTCATCATAATATTTACAGTTGACCGTTAAGCATATTTCTTCGTTAAGGTAGCCATTACAAATATATTGATCATAATGTTTACAGTGCACCGTTTAGCATATTTCTTTGTTACGGTAGCCAATAATAATATATTTATCATATTTTTACAGTGCACCGTTTAGCATATTTCTTTGTTACGGTAGCCAATAAAAATATATTTATCGTATTTTTACAGTGCACCGTTTAGCATATTTCTTCGTTACGGTAGCCAATACAAATATATTAATCATATTTTTACAGTGCACCGTTTAGCGTATTAAAAATATATATATCATATTTTTTACAGTGCACCGTTTAGCATATTTCTTCGTTACGGTAGCCAATACAAATATATTAATCATATTTTTACAGTGCACCGTTTAGCGTATTTCTTTGTTACGGTAGCCAATAGAAGAATATTTATCATAATTTTTACAGTGCACCGTTTAGCGTATTTTCTCATTACGGTAGCCAGCCAATACAAATATATTCGTCATAATTTTTAAAGTGCTCCGTTTAGCGTATTTCCTAATTACGGTAGCCAATACAAATATCTTGATCGTAATTTTTACAGTGCACCGTTTAGCGTATATCCTCATTACGGTAGCCAAAACAAATATATTTAGCAAAATTCTTGCAGTGCACCGTTTAGCATATTTCTTCGTTACGGTAGCCAATACAAATATATTTATCATAATATTTACAGTGCTGTTTAGCGTATTTCTTAGTCACGGTAACCAATAAAAATATATTAATCATATTTTTACAGTTCATCGTTTAGCATATTTCTTCGTTACGGTAGCCAATACAATTGTATTAATCATAATTTTTGCAATGCACCGTTTAGCGTATAAAAATATATTAATCATATTTTCACAGTGCACCGTTTAACGTATTTTTTTGTCCAATACACAACCGGGATCATGTCTGTGCGGTACAGCGGAGGCTGTCTAGTACAGTGGAAGTTGTGCTGTGTAAACACTCTACTATATGTAGAAGTGACGATATCCAAGAAGAAAAGAGTCGTTTTATAATATAAATTCCTTCCACTACTGCTGTTTTGATTGTCTTACCCAAAGTTTGGTTAAAGCGTTTCACTTCGCCATTTGATTAAGCCAATATGGCATACTGCATTAATGTTTAATAGATAATGTACTGGTATACCGAGCAAATTCTTCACTGCTAACTGGTGGACCATTATCTGATTTTAAGATTTTTGGAATTCCGTGAACGGAAAACATCTTGTCTAACCTTGTGATGACTACTGATAGACCGGCTTCAGGTTGGGTCAAGTGCCACTCGAGGAGGTCATTAATGTCATAGTGATTTTTCGATAGCATTTCACATGGGCTTTCAAAAAAAATTGGTAAACGGTTGTTTTTTGCTGCGTTCGTGAAATACGGGGGTCAGAAAACCAGGGGGTCAACATCCACAAAAAATTACTTGCAATTGATTTCTACGCATTAACTTGATGTAAATAATCAAAACTTGTTATCTTGTACTTAAAAACAGTCCCAGGGCATGCCAAATAAAATTTCCATGCATATTAAGCATAAAAATACTTTAACACGTTACAATGACGTCATTCATAATGGCCGATGTGAAAAGCACGTGGAAATTTAGTAAGTCCAGCTGTGGTGGGTCTGGAATTATTTAGTGCTAGTCTAGACAGTGCTTAGATAATATAAGATAATTAATGAGGTGTTAAGAGCTGTACATACACAGTTACTCACTATTCTAACAGTTTAATTTAGAAATTTCATTATTTTACATCATGTCTACAAAGACTGTTGTTACTCGTTGGTTCTAATTTGCAAATATACAATAGCTACAGATAATCTTTATAATATTGTATTGTGTTATTTTAAGCATTTATATTTGTAGCTAAACGTCCTCTCCTATGAAACAGATTTGTATATTTTGTCTCAGTTTTTTAAACTTGTTTTCCTTAAAGACAGCTTTATGTAGGCCTACAAACAAAAATGATGATTTTTCATCCTACAGAAATGGTATCATTGCAATGTGTAGCTCATTATACGATTAAAGACGCTGTATACTCCAACATCATTCCTTTGTCTGAAAATGCGCACAAGAGATTATTGGAAGCAAAAAAAATAAGACAAGATTTAGCAAAGACAATGAACACGAACAGCAATGTGATGGCATACCAGCACACATTGACCATAATAGATCTGGTATTCATTTAGAGCCATGCTACAAGAAATTTACACTCGTTATATCAAGCTCCAAACGGAAAAAGTCCTTCGATCAAAATGTCATTCAAAAGAGGCAAAGACCCCATAGAGATCTTGGTGCCACTGGTGCAGTTTTATTCCCAGATAATTGTTACTTTTGCAAGCAAAAACGTAAAACTGTTAAAGGAAATGTCCAGCTTAGTCACAAGCTTACTCTAACATCAACTGAGGACAATATAAAGGCTGAAGCAGAGGAGAAAAAGGATGAAGATGTTTTACGTGATTTAAGAGGTGTTGACCTATTAGCCAAAGAGTTCCAAGTCCATGACAAATGCAAATTGGAATACACAAGAAAACGTGCCAGTCTGGAGAGAGAAGAGACGGTTAGTGAGGCACAAGGTAATATCGCTCTTATCAAAGAATATATCAAGACTTACGTAATTGATGGCAATCAAGCAAAATCAATGGCATTGGTCCATGAGCTGTATGGGGATGGTCACCTTGGTGATACAAGATATCGAAACAGATTAAAACAAAAGATCATTGACATATTCCCAGACGAACTATTGTTCTTAACAATTGATGGAAAAACCCTCAAGTCATTGTAAGCGAAAATGGGATAACTTCAACCATTATTCATTCAAAAGATCAATTACTAAAGTCAGCTGCAAAATGTTTGCGTGCCGAAATAAAAGAATATGAAAAATCAGCTCCAGATTTAACATGGCCTCCTCAGATAAACATTTTGAAAGAAATAACTGAAGGCATACCATCATCTGTTGCAGAATTTCTCAATACTGTTCTGAGCTCTCCTGGCCATACAGATTCATCTGCAGTTCATCGTTATGTCCAATCATTTAGTCAAGCTCTAGTGCATTCTGTAAGCAGGGGGAAAGTTACAACCCTGAAGCACTTTACGCTTGGAGTGGGAATGCACAATATTACCGGGCAAAAGCTGCCCGTCAGAATCCTTTCTCACCTTGGTCATGACTATAAATCTGTTTGTCAGAGCGAGACAGCTGAAGCTCAGATAGCTCGACAGCTGTACAAGGACGGTACTTCACCGGGTCTGAAACAAGTCACTGAAGATGCATGCGTGCTTACGTATTTTTGGGCAGACAACTTCAACAAAAAAATCGAGAGTGATTGAGGCAACAATATGATTAACTCCACACATCTCGTTAAATTTCAAGAGCTTTCCGATAATTCAACTTATCAAAAACACAACAAAGAAATCCCGAAAACAGTCACTCGCTTTGATACAAACACTGAAGAGGAACAAAACCATAGTGACATTCGTGTTGATGAAAAGAAAGAGCCAGAGAAATTACCGAGATTTGAGTCTGTTTCTCCTGAGTCATCCATTTTGGATATTGCGAAATCCAGATATTGTTTGTGGAATATTTTGCGCCAAATGTCTTCACACGACCAAGCGTTGCCCTCATTTTCAGGATGGCAAATACTAATTCGAGAAGCAGCTGAAATTGCATTTAAAAAAACTGTAATGACATATTTGCCACCAATCAATGCACCTGTTACAGAGTTCTCAACAATTTTTGGGTATCTAAAGTACATGCAGAGCCTTTGTAAAGAGGTTAATATGCCGTATGTTAATGTCACTCTAGATCTTGGAGCAGCTCTGAATGCCTACAAATTAATTTGGAATTATCCAGACACCTTCAAAAATGTTATTATCCATCTTGGAGACTTTCATTTTTGAAAGAAGCATTCAATGTTCTGGGGCAGCTGGTTCAATGTTCAGGGTTTGAGGATATAATATTTCAGGCTGGCATTTCTTCATCTGGCTCTCTATGGTGTGATTAATGGCACTCACTATAACCGCTGTTCGAAAATCCATCAGCACTTTGCAGAAGCCTTGGAGAGATTGCTCTTTAAACGCTTTCTCAGTGACATGGAAATTGATGTGCAAGAAATCTTTACCAAAAATGATATCAAGCAAGCAGCAAAGGGTTTATTGAACAGCATAACAAGTAACGCAAGTATTAAAGATTTGCAAGTAAAGTACAACAATTATAAAGAGATGATCAGAAAAGGAAATTTTGGGAGAACAAGTCAATTTTGGGTTGTCAATTATCTGGATATTATGGAGGTGATTCAACTTGTGCAAACAGCCGTTTAGGAGGGGAACTTTGATTTGAGAATAGAAGGATGGAATCGAATGATGCCATATTCTTTCAGCCTTAACAAGACAAACTATTCTCGATATGGATCCTATTATATTCAGAAACTCCGTGCATTAGAGAGTGCAGATCCAGGTTGTTTAGCATTAATCCGAGAAAATGGTAATTCAGTGCAGGCACAAGGGCGGTATCCACTCAGGACAGCAATTGATCAAAGAGGAGAACAAACTCTTAATCGAGAAGCTAAAACAACTGGAGGCATAACCAGCTTTGCTGGAAATGATAATTCAGTAACCAAATGGACCTTGAATAGAGCATCCCAAGCAAAAGTAACTGCTGAACTGAAAGTGCTATCACAAGTGAAAAATACTGATAAGAGATATAAAGCTCTACGTCCCTTTCAAGTTCAGAAGTCAGAAAGGTGGACAACCTACTTAGTTCAGAAAATTTCCGAGGACTTTTTAGATCCATTTGAAGAATCATTGGATCCTACAAAGCTCTACAATCTCAGTTCCGGAATCCCTGTCGATGATGCAAATGTCAATGAGATGCTAAAAATACATGAAAATGGCGAAGTGAAGTATGCAGAGTTTACCAGAAATAGGCTTTTTAGTAAAGAAACAGATTTCCATTGCACCTTAAAGAGAAATCCCGTCAAATTGTTTAAAAGTTGTGGCAAGAAAGTTAGCATCGAGAAAAGCAGCAAAGTCAAGTTCATGGAAGTAAACAGAAACATAATAGGTACGTTGCTAGCCTTGTCTGCTAAAACAAACAAACTGCTAGATTTTGAGGCTGCATTGTCGTTCCCATTATGCTCAGTTCCTCTCAGTTTTGCCAATGCAGATGGCTCGCGAAGAACAACACAGAAAAGTAAACTAGCCGAAATCATTCGTGGGAAAACAACATTTTTGCAATTTTGTGAGATTCCCGCTAAACGGGATGTGATATGCTACATTCTGGATTTAATGGCATTAATCAGAGTTCAAAAAAGCATCCCTGTCACCTATGAGGAATTGGTTCTTCAGATCATTAGGGCAATACCACAAGGATATAAACGTATTGATATTGTGGCCGACACATATAGAGATGAATCAATCAAAAATCCAGAGAGAAAGAAGAGAGGGTGTTCCCAACAAATTCTTATAAAATCTGCAAAGGCAAAAGTTCCGCAAAATTTTAATGACTTTCTCAACAATAGTGATAATAAGACACGCCTTATTAAATGAACATTGAAAGTTATTGAAGATAAAAAGGACGAAATTTTTAGTATTCTAAAAACAGACGAAATTTATTTTTCTGGAGATAATTTTTGCACTCTCATTACATGTAACGGATCTTTTGGTATTGAAGAACTAAGCAGTAGCCAAGAAGAAGCAGATACCAAGGTGTGTTTGCATGCTTTACACGCTGTTCAGTGCAATGCAGATGGCTTTGTTATTGTTAGAAATCATTCTGGAGACGTAGATATTAATGTTCTCCTCATCTCAAAACTTCTGGAGTTTTCTTCAAGAGTAATAGTAGACAGCAACAAAGGAAAACACAGGGAGATTTTTCGACTTTCAGATGTTGGTTTGACTGGGGATGAAAAAGCAGCTTAGATCGGGTTTCACGCCTTCACCGACAATGATTATACCTCAGCGTTTTTTGGGAAAGGGAAATATATGTGCTGGAAAACTGCCACCAAGTGGCCTGAATTGCTCCGTACGTTTGCAAGCTTAGGAGATGAGTGGATACCATCAAAGGAACTTCTGGACTCTCTAAAAAAGTTTGTCTGCTGCTTGTATGGTAAAAGTCGCGCAGAGAATGTTAATGATGTGAGACATCGGAGTTTCTCTACTACCTACCAGCAAAAGAACAAATTAATAGATTTATCTCTCCTTCCACCCTGCAAACAGGCATTACGACTACACTCACTTCGTTGCAACTATGTAGGAAAGATATGGAAATCATTACATATCAGTAATTTGGAAATTCCATCAATCTCAAGCCATGGATGGAAGGAGGAGTGTGAGATACAATGGATTGAAATTGCGTTCCTCAATGACATTGAAGATATTCTTGCTGTTTCTGATGACGAAGCAGACGACGAGGAATACAATGAAGATTCAGAAAGTTCAGATGACAGTAATTTAGAGGACTAAACAAATTCCTTATGGTTTTGACCCTATTCCCTTGCTCATAGGTACACCCCCTGCTCTGTATAAGGAAGAAATACGAAAGAGATGAAGCAATTACCCAAATGTATGCATTCTTTGTCAATAATCATTAGTGATATCAAAAGATCGAAAGATTTACCGATGCGTGCACTTATAACGCAATGAAAATTTTGGCTCAGAGTTTCTTGAAAATTTAATCAATCCGCCTTTATGTGAGGGGAAAGGGCTTTATGCTCGGATGTTTACTTGTTTTTATTGCATATTTTCTTTTTGTGTTGTTTAAGGGTTATTTACGTTCATAAGGATTTGAACTCATTGCTAGGATTGTTACAAACGAGAGTATTTTGCAAACTAACAAAGCTCTTGAGCTAAGTTAAGAAGCCATTATGAATGACGTCATTGTCACGTGTTAAAGTATTTTTATGCTTAATATGCATGGAAATTTTATTTGGCATGCCCTGGGACTGTTTTTAAGTACAAGATAACAAGTTTTGATTATTTACATCAGGATAATGCGTAGAAGTCAATAGAAAATAATTTTTTGTGGATGTTGACCCCCTGGTTTTCTGACCCCCGTATTTCACGAACGCAGCGAAAAACAACCGTTTACCAAATTTTTTTTGAAAGCCCATGTGAAATGCTATCGAAAAATCACTATGACATTGATGACCTCCTCGAGTGGCACTTGACCCCACCTGAAGCTGGTCTATGATGTTTCGTGGATTTGACTATTTCCACTTCTGGGAAGCGTGAATATCTATCTACAACTACTGGGGGATAATCCCCAGATAGTAATAGACCATAAAAGTCAACATGAAGTGTGTCCCGAGGTCTATCTGGCATTTCGCCAAAACCAACTTTCGATCCGGGCTGATGGCTTTGATAAAGGGTTACCGTAGATTAACTCAAGAGACTTGTGATCCGTGATTAGAGTGAAAGGTTTCCGATACAAAAGCATGTGGTAGTGTTCTACTGTCCATGTGATGCTTAGAGCTTCCTTTTCAGTTTGGGAATATCTACTTTTTACATTTGCTAATGCTGTACTGGCATAGGCAATTATTGTATGGCCCTCAGACCCTTTAGTGTGTTGTGCTAAAATTTCCGATATGCCAACCGGACTTGCATCAACTGTTAGAACTGTTTCTTTCTCAACATTGAAATAACCCATCACTGGTGCTTATCTGGCAGTTTCCAGTTGTTCAACTGTTTGCTGATGTTCATTCATCCAAAGAAATTTTACACTCTTCTTAGTCAGCTCCCTTATGGGTGCAGTAATAGTTGCATAATTTTGAATGTATTTTGCACTGTAATTGGCCATACCCTATAAACTGCGTACTTCTGAGACGGATTTAGGTACAGAGGCTTTTTGTAAATCCTCGACTGGTTTTGGATCTGGACAAGTTCCTTGAGATAAAAATATTTGTCCAAAGAAATTCACAGATTGCTGTAAAAATTTGCATTTATTTGCATTCATAGTTAAACCTTGGCTTTCAAGACGTTGAGGACTTGCTTTTAAGGCTTTATCATGATCACGATGTGGACATGGTTCTTGGACTTCAGAGATATCCACATTATGAGAGCTTATAAGCGTATCAGAATCCTTGAACTTAATAACGTTAGCTTATTAACGTTAACTTATTAACTTATCAATGTTATTTTCAATGTTAATATCCAACAAGCTAGAACGTGGTGTAGCGAAAGCACAGTTAGAAACGGTTTGTTGAGGTGACGTAGGAGCCGTCGGAATGCTGCTAGGAACAGTTGGAGGCGTAGGTGGCTCGTTAGAAATTATAGCAACATGCGTGTTTGCTTGCTATGGGGGTTGCCTTGCTGAATTACTGTTACGTTGAGAATTACTTGAACTAGTGTTACGGTGGATGTGAATCCCGTGAATAGCTGTGTGATGCTTTCCCTTACATTTAGCACAACGACCTTTAGCATGTCATTGTGAGACGCGATGTCCCGTATATAAACAGTTAAGGCAAAGTTTATTGCTAACTACAGCGGTTGTCTTATTGGCTGCAGGCAGAGGGCAACGTTGGGCGGCATGTGGGCCCTATACAAAGTTGACAACGAACGTTTACGGAGGCAGACAGAGTACTGAAAGTAGTAGACGGGGCTTCGTATGACTCAAAAGACGGCTGGTGGCCAGTTGGCCGATTGGTGATTGCTGCCTGCTCTTGGCGAGTGATATATTCTTTGAATTTCTCGATAAAGCCCTTTAAATCGAAAATTGACTGACAACCACCTATATGACTGAGAACTTTACCAGGAAGCCTGTTTACTATTATGGGCACTAGGAATGGGGCACAAGTCGCGACATCAATCTTTAGCGATTCAAACGAACGAATATCACCCGTTAAAGAATTGTTAAAATGACGTAAGCTACTGGCGACGAGGGTCGGTTTAGGCATTTTAAGCAAATTCAAAACGTGAGCGCGAATGATTCTCCTAGGAAGGCCAAAGTTTTCTTGTAACGTAGCTTCTAAAATAGCGTAATTTTGATCTGAAGGGATAAGACCTTTTACAGTAGCCAATGTCTCTCCTCTGAGTTGACCCATAAGGTACGTGAACTTAGCAGAATTAGGGAGATCAGGAGATTCAGGGCATTTTTTAACAGTGTAACTACTGGGGAACGTTCCCCAGTAGGCCCAATGCCTTCCCCAGTAGTGAGCGCCAAAATCATACAATTTCCCCAGTAGTCTGGGCCCTTGTCGATTCCCACTTACCCCAACTGGTAGGTTTAAATGAAAATGGCTGTCGTTAATTAGCTACAACATGCATTAGCAGTATCCCGAACCATCCACGCTATCCTTACGAGCTTCTTAAGTATTTTTTTCGGGTTTCCTTTTTACGGATCCTCGGATACCTCGCGAGCCTTCGGAAAATTTGAATAACTGGTGCAAAAAGAAAAGCTGTAATTGTAAGCAGTTTTCGAGACAGTATTTTACTATTTTCCCAGGGCCCTCAGATGTGGCAACTTTCGGCCGATTGCAACCCAATCCTTTCGGCAAAAATTATCTTCTGCCTTTTCCGTTTTTTTTAAAAACTTGGCTGCGCAAATTGAACAAAAGTTTCCTGACATGATCACCAGAGCGACTCTAGCTAGCCAATTTTTCAAAATGTTTCGGGAGAGCATGCCCCCGGACCCCTCTAGATGCTTAGACGCTCTACAGCCTTCTTTCTTCAGAGCTTCAATCCCTCTTGACATCTCCCGAAAAATTCTGTGGAATTGCACCCCTTTGCCATTTCTCATTTCGAGCAACTGTGAAAATCTTTAAAGTGATGTATTTTAGCTACTTTTGGTTGTTACGCTTTTAGGCCCTTTTTCCAAATTTTCCCCAGCAGTGAAAATTTCTTAAAAAATGCCCTGAGGAGATTTCCCTACTTGTGATTGGAAACGTTCCCAGAACCCAAACCACTTCGTAATATTACCATCGAAAGTGGGGAGGTGTTGGTCTGGCAGTCTCGAACGTCAAAACGTGGGAGTCGAAGAAAAAGGCTGTAGCTGCGGCTAGGAAGGTGACGGCGTGGCCGGATTCACGGCTGGTTTTTCGAATTTAGAGATAATAAACTCAAGTTTACCGAGCTTACCTTTATTTGCAGTAATGATAAAATCACCTTCATCGAAGATCTCATCCTGCTCGGCTTCATCTTCTACTTCTTCAAGGGCGATGTTCTTGATGTCTTTCTCTAGATTGCTTCCTTCTTGAAACGTAGCCTTTAATAATTCGAATGCTGATTTTAGAGTCGTGATTTCGTCGTCTGTGAGAGTTGCCTTCGTGAATAGAACGGATGCCTCTTTGAAAATCTTCGTGAATGTGCGTCTAAGTTGTCTTCTCTCTTGTTTGAGCTTCTCGAACTGCGTTTTTTGCTTCGGCTGCATGATTACGAATAAATGAAAGAATGCGAATGGCAATAACTCGAATCCTGGTCACGGCACCAATTTGTGAAGAACGTGAAACAAGAGAACAGCTTATCTCCCAAATATATACATAGATGTAATCAACTATATACATGAACTATTGGTAATTACTGTGAACATTGAAACGATTGAACTGAATATGTGAGCGAAGCCAATGACGTGACGAACTAAGGACAACAACTGAATAACTGAATATTCCTTAAATACTAAAAAGAGTCTGGAAACGAGTAAGAATAATTAAGAATAATTAACACTAACTTACTAACTCGAAATATAGAGTTTCAGCAGCTACATTTCTTGTTTCAAATCTTACATTATTCTTATCTGGATTAGATGTAAGATTAAGTGAAAGATCTTTAATCTAATAGGTAAAATTGAACTGATCTCTAAAGAAGTCGTCTTTGGCAGCCATTGGAGGAGGCCAAGAACGCGCATCCTCTTTGCGCAGCCACGAAGACAAGGAGGCCACAAAAAGGCCTAGCAATGATAGCATGAAACGGACCAAAGGTAATGCTGATCTTTTGGCTACTGGAGGAGGCAAAAAAATGGCACTGAACATCCCCAACGGTACTCAGGATGCCTCTCCATGAAAATCATGGTATCCCCCACGGTACTGAAAATCTCCCACGGTACTCAAGATATCGCCCCACGGTACTCAGGATGCCTCCTCACGAAATTCATGGTATCCCCCACGGTACTGAAAATCCCCCACGCTACTCAAGACTTCGCCCCACGGTACTCAGAGATGCCTCCACACATGTACTGAATATCCCCCCACAGTACTGCGCATCCCCCACAGTACTGCATACACGTTAAAAGGGTTGAGATAATGAGAATAGGCAGCTGTAATATGATATTTTAGGACGTCAAGATGCAACAGCATGAGATTTTTTATTTAGAGATGGTAGAAGAAGAGCAAACTAGTAGTTAAAATAAAAGAGTAAGTGAGGGGTTAGCAATCGGTTTTCCTGTTGATGCCGCTAGGTGAAAGTGTGTTGGCTAAGTCAATTGAATAGCGTTCTTCTGCGCGCTGTACATTCTCGCGTCTGTCTCGTATCTGTAGCAGTTGTATTAACTGTAAGTCTTGTAACAAGTGGCCAGGCTTACAGAAGTTGTGAGATGTTTATGTATTATGTGTTCGTTAAATCTGTCACGTACTCGTCTACCTGTTTGTCCAACGTATTAGCAGTCTGTGTTATTGTCCTACGCTTGTTGAGTTCCAGTCAAATTTTTGCGTTATGTTAAAAGTCTTGTCAGAGTTAGTGAATGTGATAGTGTTGGCCCGTTCTGTATGTGATTACAAGTATTACAATCGCGTCGGGAGGAGCACCTGTAGATACTCTGGAGACCACCGGTGGTGTCGGTGTTAATTTATCACTAACCAGGTAGCCCCGGCGGTTTTTAGGGCGTCTGTAACTAAGTATTATTGATCAATGGAATATTTTAATATTGTCTATTACGGCAGGATATAGACTGCAGCAGGATGTTGATAAGCTTATTAAGTGATGCATGATGAAAAATTGGCTGTCTAGGGCTCTCTCCGTCGGTTGGTAATTGGTTTTCTTTACGTCAATCAAGGCGTATAGAGTTGCTCAGCGAAGAAATGTGAATGTGAATGACACGTAGCAAAGAATTCATTTCCTTAAATGATCATTGGATATTTTATCTAACTAGAAGCATTATGTTTGTGGATTACTTTGGGTTTTTACCCTTTGTTGTGCATTTCGTCGTCTTTAATCAGGGAAGCTTTCGGAAATTCTGAGTGATAGCTGCCTCAAAAAAGCATGTCAACGTGGGTGGTAAAATTGTTTTCTGCCTAGAGGCTTCATAAAGCATTCAGCCTCACTGCATTGTGTTTGTTATTGGTAAAAATTTTTATTGAAATAACTGTTGCGGTTGAAAATATTTTAATTCTTGCTGTTGAAGGACGAGCCGTTGCTAGCTTTATGTTCTTTTGAGTTTCATAAGTGGTTGTTAGTTGCTGCATGTGCTGGTAGCACATGTCGTGCAGGTGTCCACTTCTCGAACAGACTACTTTGGCATTAGGAAATCTGGAGAGATAACAACAGCTCACAAGAGTGTAAGTTTAATCTGGTAAGGGCCCAAAAGGTCCAGTGAGACTGATTCCCAGGGACTGGTATCGGTGTGCTTGACAACAGTAATTTAGCTGGCCTTGTCGTATACATTTCGCATTCACAACATGCTTCCAAGTGTCATTTATCGCATGGTACGGGACAGGGAACCAGAAATGGGCATTTTTGCGTCAATTAGATGCATCTTGTCCAGCATGTGGCCCACCGTGGGCCAATGGGATGGTATCTTAATGAACGGACTTAGAGTTGGAAGTTTCTCGCCTCTATACAATATGCCGTCTGCACCTATAGACAGTTCACTGAAGATATTATTTTGAAATGTTTATTGTTGGATGATGTATGAGGGCTGGCCAATCGCTATGGAGCAGTGTAAACGCTCCATGTGTCCGTATCAAGTTGGCCTCTGTGTAAGCGTTGCTCATCACAGATGGTAGATTTGATTTGCTGATGTAGAAAGAAATGGAGTTCTCGTGCAATTTTGCTTGATACAAGCGTACAGATTTTAAATAGGAACGGCAAACAACAGTGTGAGTCATGTCTTGGTAAAACAGAAGGATGCGCTGAATTTGAGATGGTGGTTTGTTTTGTACCTCCACAGGGATACAAGTGGCTCTTTATCGGTGATGACTGTGATTGGTGGGCCTCCAACAAGAATTTGCTGCAACTGCCGTAGCCGAAGTCGATTACCGTTACCTGCAAAGTAGTTTCCTTCATCACTTTTTGTGATGAGATGCTGTAGTGACAACTTTGATGGTTTCAATGGTGGTCACGTATGTGAGGAACGTACATAAGCTCGTATGATTGGCACCAATAAAGACAAAGATAGGGGCATTTTCCTCGTAGTGTCGGAGTAGGACATCTTCTTGGAATGCTTTCCAGCTACTCAAATGCATTGTTATCTTTTGTTAGCCTTCTTAGGATCTGTTCACATGAGCCCGAGTACAGGGCCAGCCCACTAATCGAGATCTCGCCTTATAGTTATACACATATATCAAACAGAATTGGATCTTGTTCATATGAGAAAGTGGGCTGGCCCGCTTGAGCAGTGGCGAGATCTCGGCAAACAGGTTCAAAATTTCTCACATGAGCACTCCATCACACTACCAGGATTGGAATTGTTTCAGCAGCGCATGTGTGAATCCCAAAGGATTTGAATTTTCCGAAATGAACGATTTCTGGCTCGGTAGGCAAGCTAGATTTATCCCATATGAACAGAACTTGAAATCTGAACCTGAAATCTGGCCCGGCAACCAAGGTGACTTGCCTCCATATGAACAGAGCCTTAGGTTGGCTGTGGTAGCTGCCTGGTCGAAAATGAATTGTCTGTTTGAGCAAATATCGCGAAGACATCTCCATCTTTGTTTACATATCGTGATCTCCATCTTTGTTTTGTTGTCTTTCTGCATGTTGTACAGCGTCTACTTTTCTTGCTTTGGTTTGACGCTATCTTTCGTTAATTTGTTTTTCTAGAAGGGGTCTCAGAGGAGGCAATGATATATGTATTTAGGCTGACAAGCCTGCATTTTCGAGAGCAGCTAATACATCTGTCATTGTGATGTTTTGAGTAATGATGTACGCCGTGTCAATAACAATATCATCTTGAATCACAGCTTAATTTTGGATGTTTGTTAATACAGGACAAAGTCTTTAGTTGAGTTCTCGGGATGCTGTTAAGATGCTGCTCAAATGCACTTGGTTAGGAGCGTGTATCTCATAAGACGGTCGCCCATGCGGGGACAGTCAGTGGGCTTGATTCACGGTCAAGTTCAAATTGATGTAATGCTGTTTTTAGATTGACCCTGTTAAAGATAGATTTCGGATTAAACATAGGCATTATATCTTTTACTTGATGTTAGGCAGGAGAGGGTGCGGTTTGGGCCCATCAGATCCACAAAGGCTCTCATAATTCCATCAGGTTGGGAGCTAAAACTGGGTGTAGAGTGTTGTTCTAAGTTATGAACATCTGCCATTTCCTGAACGATTTTCACAATGTTAGGCTGGGGGTAGTACGGGGTCAGTCTTGGAGGCTAAATTATTGGCTTAGCATCAGGTTTAAGATAAAAGTGCACTGGACTTGCTTTTAGATTTTCAAGAACCGTGAAGACATCTTCATATTTGGATCAAATATTTGAGACTGAAGGCCTTGTTTTGTCTTGATGCTCTGAAAGTCATTATCGAATGGACAGAATTGGCATTAGCTGTTAACGCTAGAGTGGGTTATTACTAGGCTGTAAGGGTTGTTGAAGGACATTTTGCCAAGTGATTCACTTTGTGTACATGAGATCACGTTGCAAGGTAAAGCATGTAATTCCTTGTCACATACTACAACCAATGTTGCTTCTGTCATATCATTATTCAATATGGAATCTAGGATGATGTTTCTTTTTGGAGTGATAACTGCACTTCCATAGGGTTGTAGGGTGAGTGGAGTGTAAAAATTCTCCTGATATTTGTGGACACAATACTTTCTAAAAGGGCATTGACACCTGTATCAGCGTCAATATCTACCAGCATTTTTGCGTTTCCATGTATGATAATAGGGAATTTTGGCATGGTAGGGACATGACGTCGAAAGTCTTAATGACGATATTTTATCTGATAATTGTGGTTACATCGTGTTATCATGTATGGCCAAAGGATGATTAGATACAAGTGCTGTCGATTTGTGGATAGCAAGAATGACCTGCAGAGGTCTGATAGCAGTGATGTTTATCGATTTCGACTTGTGGCATGTTGTCGTACTTCGCATGTCATCCATCTTGAAATTGCAAACTCAAAGAAGAAACAGTTTTTCAAAGCCAGAATCACTCGATACAGTAACATACATTGTTATGCTACCTTTAAATTGAGTAGTGATGTATGCATTCAGATAATTTTACTTTGTGGTGATGTCCATTGTAACCCTGGACCAGTTTCATCGAGGAACTCAGGCCATAGGACAAGTAGCCCGGGGTCAAAGTCCAGCACAGGTCAAAGTCCGAATGGTAGTGTGCTGAAAAATATCCCAGTCAGGATAACTTCACGAAAATTTACCTATACATATAATTTAAAAAGAATTAAATCAAGAAACCCTCACAACTTTCCTGAAATCACGTTTGACAAATTTTTCAAGTCAACGTCTTCATTTTCGTGCTATATGATTAATGCAAGATCAGTGAAAAATAAGGTTGCTGAGATCAGACACTACATACTTGATAATGATGCAGACATGCTAATAATTACTGAGACATGGCTTTCTTCACAAGATAATGTTGTGGTATATAGACTAGTACCTGATGGCTATGAAATTAAGCATCAGGCTCGTGAACACAGGAGAGGGGGCGGTGTAGCCATTGTTTACAAAAGCAGTATATAAGTGTTGGCATAAAGAGTCAAGGAATTACTCAGTCAATGGAATACATTGATGCTTGTGTGTCATTTGAAAACACTTCATGCGAGTTGATTGTTATTCATCGTCCTGGTACAAATCCAAATGATGGTCAGTTTGTTCCAATCTCAGTTTTCTTCGATGATTTCACAAGCATATTGGATAGACATGATGTTTCAACTTATGATGTGGTAATTGCCGGGGATTTCAATCTCAATTTAAATTATAGTAATAATGCTGAAGTGTCACAACTCAGGGATATATAATTTACATATGATCTTAATCAGCGTGTTCATGATCCTACACATGAAAATGGACACCTATTGGATCTGACTATCACCAGATCATCGTCCAATTTTGTAAGAAATGTAAAGGTAGATGACAAAATTTCAAACCATTTGTCGATAAAATGCAATCTATCCCTTGGAAAATCAGATAAGGAAGTGAAAAAAGTAACTTTCAGGAAGCTTACTCAGATTGACTTTGAGAAGTTTAAATCTGATCTTTGTGACGAATTTGCCATTACAGCAGTTGGCTGACATTGATACTCTCGTTACCTCGTATGATAGTACTTTACGTAAGATCCTTGATAAACATGCGCCTGAGCAGGATAAAATTATTACCATTCGAAATAAGCATCAAGGTTTCACCAATGACTTGCGGGAAGAGAAGAAGAAGAGGAGACGACTTGAGAAACGGTGGAGGAGAACAAAGTCAGCTGTTGATAGAGACAAATTTGTTAAGCAGAAACTCAAACTAAGAAAACTGTTGGAAGCTTCGGACACAGCATTCTATTCTAATTTAGTGATGGAAAATTCACACAGTACAAAAGAATTATTCAAGGTTTTGAACAATATGCTGAATAAAAGACAGAGTCCCCCCTTCCAAAACATGACTCTACTCTTTAACTTGCAAATGAATTTGTAGATTTCTTTGTTAGGAAAATGGAGAAGATTCAAAAGCATCTTTATCTGGCCATGAATTTGGCTGAAAATAATAAAGTTGTACCAGAAGAACCCAAATATAAGACCCAAATGACTACGTTCTGTCACCTGTCTGAAGATGATGTTGAAAAACGTATAAAAAAGTCACCAAAAAACAGCATGTGATCTGGATCCACTGCAAACATGGATTTTGAGGCGTTGTGGGGAACCTTTTGTCAAAATCGCAACTCTGATAATTAACATGTCACTTCAGATATCAGCATATCTAATCTATCTAATATCGATTCCAAACAGCGGCCCACAACAAAGCTTACCAGCGAAGATTCTGAAAGTTAATACTGAAATTTTCGCCTTGCCGCTTACAAAAACGATTGTATTGATAATAGCACCTTCCAAATAAACTCAAAATAGCTGATGTTTCTGCCCTTTTTAAGAAAGATGATAGCATGAAAAAGGTCAATTATAGACCAATAAGTCCAACCTCGTCCCCTGCAGAGGCGGATCCAGCGGAAAAGCTGACTGTAGCAGAAAATTGGGGGTCTTGGCGACCACGCCCTTCAGTCTCTCGGAGAATGAAGGCCACGCCCTAATTTTTGATTTCTTAATTACCATTCATATCTTAACGATACAGGTATTTTACTACGTTATTTCATAGAAAAATAACTAAATTTTCAACAATCCAATAGATACATAATGTCGAAAACGTTTTCTGAACACTTCTAGAAAAATTCAGCTCAGAAAGCACAATTACTTTAAATAAATTGGATGTTTAAAGTAGATATAATATTCTAGCACCTATAGATCCATAAATTGTCTATTATATTAACCTGGGGTGGGGGTTGGAGTTGGCCTATCCAGTAAGCATAATAGGCCCTAGATATATCTATAGATGAGGTATCCCTGCCTGTTTAAACCTGCTAACATTAGAAATAGTTTGATATAATTATAAACAAGTGAAATATGAAAAGATTGTTATGCTTACTGGATAGGTAACTGGTTTCATGTTTGGGGAATTGCAAAGAAAAGATGAGAATTCGCATAAGTGAACATTCTGGTTGATTCCTCTACTTTTAACAACTTTTTTAATTCTTATTACACATCTTTGTTTTATTTATTCAACCTGAAGATATTTGGAATCATCGTTTCCACAGAATAACCGGAGAAGTTGGTTCAACCAAACGTTCTCTGACTCAAGTTGGGCACCAGCATCCGCCATGTTGGTTATTGCGAAATTCTCAGAAATTCTTTGCCTTGTACCCTTGCGTGGAATGATTGACAGTAAGAAGTTGACAGATCGTGATTTCGACTTTCCTGATTGGCTTGCTACAGTCAAGCTCTTTCGTGATTGGTTTGCTACACTCACATCAAAATTTGCGCACTGTGTGAGCAGTGATAACAACAGCACCATTGTTCTACTGCAAAATTCTAATTGGCTTGCTACGGTTGAAGCATTTATTTCATTGGTTTGCTACGGTCTAATTTAAATTCACTGCCATTCCCGCGACTTTTGGTACACAAGCCGCAAAGTTATATTGGACGGTTATCGGCTTGCGTTTGGAGGCTAGAAAAGGTCCAGCTGTTTGTCAAGAGCCCAGACGCAGAGTTTAGCCTTGTACCCTCATTCCGCTTGGTTTGAAAAAGTTGCTTATCGATCAACGAAACGACGACGACGACGAGAAGAGAAATGGGACATTTTATGGCTTCAAAATTCAAGTAAATGGTTTAAAAAAGTAGATATATTGTATTTATTGCAAGACTTCTAACAGCAACTTATCCAAAGCAGTATGCAAATTTTACTCTTGAAAATCTGACTGTAGCATCTGCTACGGTTGCTACTATCTGGATCCGCCTCTGCCCTGGGTGAATAGGCCTACGTGAATAGGCTCTACGTGAAACTCTGTGAAGAAATGTGAAGAAATTCGATCTATGGCCTGGGGACTACTAAGTCTACTACCAGCAATCGTCAAGGTATTTGAAAAACTACTGTGCAATCAACGGTATGAACATATGATTTCCTTTTCTTCCCCTTTTAATGTGGCTTTAGAAGTGGATATAATACCCAACATGCGTTGATCAATTTTGAAGAAAATTCTAAAAACGGCTTTAGTTAGCGAAGGGGTTGCTGGTGCAGTTTTATTGGACCTCTCGAAAGCTTTTGAATGCGAAAACGATGAACTGCTAATTGCAAAACTAAATTCCTATGGACATATTCTTACGGGGCCTCGATGCTCATGCCCAGTTACTTGTCTTGTAGACAACAAAGGTTTAAATTGAACGGTAGCTACAGAGAGTGGAAAAAACTTTTTTGTTTGCGTACCTCGAGGCTATGTCCTAGGACCTTTACTATTCAACATATTCATTAATAATATTTTCCAGTTTGTTGACTTCTCCAAGATCTGTGATTATGCCGACGGTACCATCATCTATGTATGCAACCATGATCCTGCTAACATAATAAAAAACTCAGAAAGGACAGTGATAAAATCTCTAGGTGGTTTTCTGATAATTTCCTGTCTTAACGCAGAAAAATGCAATTTAATGTTCTTTGGTAACCCTAGTACATCCTTCACCATTAAATTGAGTGACGTTCTAATTAAGGAAAGTGAAAGACATTTAGGGAGAACTTGGACAAAAACTTAACTTCAAAAAGCATGTAAAGGCTATATACTAGAGAGTCAACCAGAAGATTCATGTATTACGCCGCCTTTCGGTTTGCACGAGGCTCAATTGAAATCATCATGGAAACATATCACAGCTTAGTTATTGTCCCTTGATTTGGATGTTCGTTGACAGAGTCATTAATAAAGAGATAAATAAAATACACAAAAAGTTCTCAGGGTAGTGTGCAAAGATGGTGAGTCAAACTTTGAAGAAATGCTAAGTGGAACTGACTCCATAACAATTCACCAGCGCAATCTGCAAGTACTAATGATTGAGATTTCAAAACTAAGATGGATTGGGACAATCATTCATCATTGATGACATCAGACTTTAGAATCATTTATAACATACGTCTTCAAGGAAAGGGATAGAAATCGTTCTCTGAGAGTAAAAGTATTAGTAAATTTCTTCCATAAACTGTTTATGTTGCTCAGATTTTTACCAACCAGTCATCCGCCGGCAGCACCCTTTTCTCTCTTCCTCAAATCCACTCACAGCATTCAACATTGTCACAGTTGAAATTTTTGCAACAGTTTTCCTTCTTTTCATTCAGATACTGATGCTACTTCAGTATTTTCCGTTATGTCTCCAAATTTAAGAACGCTGTCATTTCAGAAGTATTTATTAAAATTGGTCAACGGGACAAGGGTAACGATTTATATGCCATTCCTTTGGGGGAAAATTCTCTGGTTGTGGCCGTTCTAAGAGCTGAATTTACGTGAGGGTTACCGAAAACACTAAATTCTTATAAAAACTCTTCAACGCCCGCATATTTCACTGCAAGGATGTCGATTTTTAGATATAAAATAGAAAATAGAAAAAAACAATTTTTTCCCTTTTTTGGAGATAATACACTCTTTTTTTTTTATAAGAATACTATAAATTTTGCCCAGCCTAAATATTCTTAAGAAATTTTCGTTTTGAGCCTGAAAATATTCTTAAAGTATTCTTATTTTTTCAAACATGATATGGTTTCAGGGGAACATAGTTAAAAGAAAAATTACGAGGAAATGGCAGAGCGAAAGAAAAATCCAACTATTATAACAATAAGAATGTTGTTTAACAATCATGAAGTTTCTTTTTAACATTGCAAAACATGTAACTGCTGAAAAATGAGGCACAAATATTCGAGCTGAGGCTGAGCATATTCTTACAATATTCTTAAAAATTGGATGATTCTGAGCCTCAATATTCTTATAAACTTTATTCTTATAAAAAAAAGAGTGTAAACATAGAAACTAAAAAACAAGGCTTGCAAAACACAAGGTACCCAGGTCTACGTCAAGATTCAAAATCAAATCCTGAATCTGCCTTTGAAAACTATGAATCCTTACTGAAAGATTTTTAACAATAGACTCATAAATGTTACTTACTCGCCTCTTATTACCGAATTCAAACAGCAGGGCTTTCTCGAAAAGATCTTGCTCTATTCTATTCAATGTTTGACTCCATTTTGCATCTCAGTCTCCTCGTCCTCTCTGCCTTCTCAAATCATTTACTTAGATGTTAACCATTTGCAAATTTTATTCTGCGCGTTTTTCTATTGAATTCTATGAAATTTGAGGGGAAGAAATAAGGGCCAAATTTTCAAATGGGATTTTCAAACTTATTCAGGGTAAAAAATATTCGTCATAAATTCAGGACAATTTAGGGACAAGAGTAACTCTAGATTCGGGACGATTAAGGGACGAGACACAGAGTTGACACTAAATCAGTAATAAAATCATTTACCCACAAGGTTTAGAGACAAATAAATGACACTTTAGTGTTAAAACTAGGAAAATGGTGATTTAGGGGCATTCCCCTCAAATTTAAGGACGATTTGTCTTGCAGTGCAACTCATACTGAAACTGGTACAGCATACTGATGATGATGAATATGAAACGATGGATGAAGATGAAAAAGGGAGACATTTACCAACGGCATGTTGAAAGTAAATTAACAATGAGTAATTTTGAGCTGCTAAGAACAATGACGAAAAATTATCACATTATCATTAAACTTACTTAAAATTACTTCTCTTAGCTATTCCAATCTCTATAAAAGCTTGTTTCAAGAGCAAATAGGATTTCACGAACAGAGGAAAAGTAAACCGTGAATTTAGGGACGAATTATGGACGATTGAGGGACAATTTAGGGTAAAACCATGGACAATAACGTGGTCTTAGTTTAAGGACATAACAAAGAGATACTCCTATCTCAAGATTTGCGCCGGTAAAAGGATATGGTCACATATGGTGATAACAGGATGCGCTTGGAATGCAGATGATTTTGATTAATTATCAATTGGAAATTAATGCTTTACCAGCTAGGCCAAGGCCTGAATTTGACTGAAAGCCGACCAGGAATGGGTGTTTTTACAAAAGAAAATGCTGAGATTCTTTAGAATGCGTCACGTTTTTATCACTGGAGGAAACATTAAATCATAAACTGAGGAGAGCCAGATTTTTTCAAGGCTTTGTAGCAATGTTTGAATGGGATTTATTCAGCCTTTAGCCAATAGACTGAAAAATTCCTAGCTATTGTGCTCTATTTATCATTATTTTATTGACAGTACAGTTGTTTAGAAAACTAATTTACACCGACTATTTATCTCCATATAATTTATCTATTATCTATGAGTATTATAATTAGTAATTTGCTAAAATTTAACTTCTAAGAAATTAATTTCAGTAAATTCACACTAGCAAATTCTTTCTGAGTTTGAAACAAAATGGCAAAATCATTTATCTTGATTTGGCTCAGTAGTAAAGAGAAGCAAAGTTTGACCCCGGACTTGTGTATCAGAGTCTTTTTTTATTAAAATATGAGAAAGTTTAATTTGAAATAGTTAAAGTAGTTCGAACGTTGCATTTGCAAAGGTTTCAGGGTTTTTCATATGGTTTTTCAAAAAACCTTTGCCTACACGCTACGTGATTGGTCGATTCTTCCCGCCATTCCTGTGTACCATGTGAAAGAAAGAAGCTGATTGGACCGAATGCCTGTGACAGACTTTGAAAGAAAAGCAAGGTGGTGTCAAAGTGAGTTTGCCAGCCAGTTGAAGAAAACGAATGCCTTACAAGCTCAAGAGGACAAGAAAAGCTTTATGATATCAAGTGAGTTTTATTTTCCTAAATTATTAGCTATTTTCGAAAGCATTTTCGTGAACTATAACTGTCTGAAGAAGTTGAAAAGTATTATGACTATGCACGTGTACGAATACGAAATGAGGAGAAATATAGCCCCTATGACTGTAATTTTCACGTGGATTTTAAGATATAAGCAAATGATAGGAAGCCATCGAAAGACATTTGACTTTGCAAACACGCAAGACTTGCTTTCCAAACAATGCTTGCCTTGTTAAAAATAAAAAAAATCGGTTTTTGAGATATATTTCCAAAAGCACAAATGCACAGAATATGATTTTGGCCTGGTGTCGTTGAAACATTTCGACCAACCTGTTCACATAAGTTTTTCTGTTTATGTTTTTTTATTGATGCCCGAAAAAGCGGCTGAAAAGTTCTGGTAAGCAGGTTTTTGTAATAAAGCAGCTAAGGGAGCCTTTATATCATTCATTGTTTATTTCAATATATCATTTGGTACTCCATATTGATCGTTTCTGTGCTTCCATTTTTCAAGGTGAGATTAATGACTGCAGAAAATGAAACAAGGGTATACAAACCCGAATGGAGCCTGATCAAACCAATCAACATGAAAATTACCAAAGTCCAAACATCCGACTCCAAAAATGACGACGAAGAATTCAAGCGCCTCATCCTATATGGGCCTATGCATTACAGCCCCAAGTATGACGCAAATATTCATTGTAATAAACAAACTGCTCCTACTATGAGAATACACAATTCTCCCGACTACAGAAATACAACAGTTGAGCAGCACAGTCTCCCTAACAACTCACTGGAAGGTCTTATAAAACAACTATAGAAATCTAAAAGCCAAATGAGCCATCGAAATCCATCTGGCACCTCCACGAACAAAAATAGATTCAGTATGATGTCAGAACTAAGCATCTGTGAAAATTACGGATTACAAAAAACGATTTGGCACGGAGTCGCTCTCATCCAGAGGTAGCTTATTGTGGAACAATCTAAACGAAGAAGTGAAGGACCTACCAACAGATGCAAGCTTTAAAAGAAAAATCAAACCTGGATGGGCGAAAAATGTAATTGTAAACCTCCTGTTTTGATTTGATTTGATTATGAAGAATCCCAGGGCTCAAGGTCATCCCTGTGAAGTTTAAAAACAAGACTCATAGCCGATGATCCATGTGCATGCCTCATAGATAAGTTCCAGTGGGGCGAAGACTCTCTGGCAGGTTCTTGTCTAGTTATGCATCAGCAGGTTTTTCCCAGTACTATTCATATTTATTATCGTCTCCTGAATGTCTGCGTTATTGTCAATCTCAACCAAAACATAGCAAGATAGTAGAACAAACTACACTTGTTGTTGATCATCAAGTTTCAGTTGAAAGTTTTACAGCGTGTGTTAGTCATCCTTCTTATTGCAATTTATTCTGGTATTGTAGTCCTTGATTTATTCGTTTCTTTGCGCAATTGAAAATATTCATTGACATCTTTTCTCTCATTTAAAGGACAGCGCCGAGAAAACGCTTTTTGCAAGTGCTAGTTTAGAAAGCCCAAGTTCTAGGATTCGGCAATGGCACGGTTGAAATGCAAATAGCATCATTTGCAATCCGGTGTTAGCATTTCTGTCATTGGTCGCTATTTAATAGAAGGGAAACTTCAATATTGTGATTGGCTCTCCTGTATAGTGTCATTCATTTTCATTTTTTGCCATTATAGTTTCCGGTTGCCTTCAGTTTCCGAATGCGTGTGCGTGTCCACGTGTCGATGGGTGGAATTATTACTGAATTTTTGTTGTAAAATTTAAGAGTTAGTTTTCAACTTTTCAAAAAGATGTCGACAATTTTTGGCTAATTTGAGATTCGAAAAATTTAAATTCCGTGCAGCTTTGTGGTTTAGAATGGGTACTTCTCATGTAGCATTTTCGACGTAGTATAGTTTGCGGTGCTTGAGCCTAGACTACTCGGCTTTAACCAAACACTACCGTCTTAATGAGGTAGCTGTCAGACGCGAAATTCCTTGGTGGAAATAAACTCGTAAAAATGTCCACGCCCCGAGACAATTTTTTTCACCGATTTTGTTTCTATCTCATCCATCGTATGTAAGTTGCACATTTGAGTACTCTATGACATGTTTAAAAAAAAACGGTCAAAGGTTTAAATGGCCATGTCCTATACATTATGTAGTTTTAAAAGTGTAAATTTGTTAAGTAGGTATCTAAACGTCATGCTTGTATCTTTCTCTGGCTCCGTGTGCACTGCAAGTACGATAAGGATTGGGGATTTTAATCCAAACCCTGAATGAGAGTCTAATCTAATCTAAATTTATCTAACCACGGTAACCCCATCAGTCCTAAAGGATTGCTTTTCAGCTGGCCGTGCTACCTTTTTAATATAAAATTCAATATACAATAGAAATACATAATGTACACATTGTTAAAAAATATCATTAAGTCTTCTTTTAAAAGTGGCAAGGGTAGGTGCATGTTTACAATCATATGTAAGATAATTCCAAAGTTTAGCTCCACGGAAGGATATAGCTTTTTGCCATTGCTCGTTTTTCTTAAGGGAAGTAAAAGATCAGTGGCTGTATTCCTCAGTTTCCTGATGTTTTGATGAGATTTTCTTGTCAATAATTTAGCTAGATATTCAGGTGTAAGACCGTGCAACGATTTGTAAATGATTGCAGCAGTTTCTTTGGTTATTATTTCATTTAAAGTTGGCCACTGCAGACTTTGTAACAAGGGTGTGGCTGGAGTGTCAAACTTGCTAATTACCCCTGAGCCATTGTTTCAAGTGGTCAAGTTAATTGTTTAGTGTTTGATTTATGTCTTCTAAGCATTTAGAAGAATAAGAAATACTTGTATTGTCTGCGTACATTGTAACTTTGCCTTTTGTAAGAGAATAAGAAAGGTCATTAATATGAATAAGGAACAAAAGAGGACCTAGGCAGGAACCTTGTGGAACTCCATAATGTATATCTTCAGTGCTAGAACAAACCCCATTTACTCTGCAGAACTGTTTTCTGTTTCTAAGATAGGACGTGAACCAAAGAAGCTCAATATTTTCCACACGATACTTCCTTAATTTAGATAGTAAAATATCATGATCCACAGTGTCAAATGCCTTTTTTGGATCAATTAAAATAATCGCATTATAGTTCCCTTTATCCATGTTAACGTACCATTCATCTGTGCTATTTAAAAGGCAGGTAACAGTACTATGGAGAGCTCTGAAACCAGATTGATTAGCAAATAAGTGTTTATTGTGGTCTAAGTAATCGTATAGTTGGTTGTGAATAAGTTTTTCAAAGACCCTGGGCAGTACAGGAAGAACGGATATCGGGCGGTAGTTGGATCTATCATCTGTCTGACCGCTTTTAAAGATTGGGGCGACTCGTGCAGTTTTCCAGCCGGAAGCCATCGAAAGATTAAAGATATCGCAAAGAGACTGGGAAATAACAGGAAGTGCAAATTTAAGAAAAAAGCTAGAGATGCCGTCGGTTCCACTTCCCTTCGAGGTTTTGAATTTTCGAAAAACTCTTTCTAACTGAAGAAAATTGATAGCTCGAAATTTAAACGTTGTTTTTTGTTCATTAACTGCGCATTTACCTGAAAGAAGGTGGTTTTAGGTTACAGGTATCTTTCTACTGAGTATTTCGCCAATGATGCAAAAAAGGCGTTCATATTTTCTGCAATATCAAGGTTACTAGATATATGTTCTCCATATATGTTCAAGGATTGAATGTGAGTGGTTTTAGATTTCAATTTGATGACTTGATCTATAGTTTTCCAGGTATTCTTAAGATCGTCCTCACTGGAAGAAATTTTTTCAGTGAAATAATTACGCTTTAAGTCTCGATTGAGCTTGTTAACCTGATTGCGCATGCGCTTGTAGGACTGCATAAACAAATCAGATTTACAACGAATGGCTTGTTTCTTTAACTTATCTCTAGTTCTACACAACGATTGAAATTTTTTTGTCAGCCATGGGCAGAATTTCTCTGAAACTCTTCGAGTACGCTTAGGAGCATGCTTTTCAAGAATCTGCGTAAAGATGCTTGACCAGCTTAAAATGCAATCATTAATATTGTCAAACTTTCGTACAATTTCTCTCTAGTCAATCCTCGTGAGATCTTTAACAAATTCAGTTTGATTAAAGTTCTTCAGTTGCTGAGTAGAGATGATGTTTGGCTGTTTTTTGCAAGCTCCTCGAAACTTTCGTATGCATTAGAATGAATAATGATCATTTAAACAAGTTTTGAATACGCCAGACGTTACTATGTTAAGTTTACTAGTAGTAGCTACGTGATCTATAAGGGTGGCGGTGGTCAGTGTTTCACGAGTGGGGCTATCGATTAGCTGATGAAATCCAAACAAATTGTAAATTTCTAAAAGGCGTGAAGAGTGCGCATGGATCTCAGGAGCATTATTGCTATTATTTTTGGAAAAGTTTGGTAGGATATCACAGTTTGTGTCGCCTATAAGAATGATTTCTTTGTCCTCTCCACCAAGGAATTCCAGATATTTTTCAAAATGCTCGAAAAGATCAATCGTTGTACTAGGAGGTCGGTACCAGGCCAAAACCAAGAATGGGGCAGCACGAACGGGTTTAATCTCAACACAAAGAAGTTCTAGAGACAAAGGAATGTCATCTCGTACAGTAGCCTTATCTAATAAAGAGTCTTTTAGATAGACTGCAACCCCTCCCCCATTCCGGTTACGATCACATCTTTTGATGGTGTATCCTTCCTTGATCATGGCTATAATTATGTAGATAAGCTGTAACGGTTGTAAGCGATTCAAGGCCCGTTATTGCATGTCCCTCTTCCATATAATAGAATGGTGATCACAGAAATTTGGTCATTTTATTATTCTCAATAAAATTGGGAGCGTCACTCACTATCCAATTTATGCCGCCGCACAAAAAGAATACACTCAAAGATCGACAAGACTAAAATAAATAAGGTATGCCAATCAGTAATTAAAAAAAGAAAGGAATAAATAGTTTTTGAGTTGTGCAAAAATTCAGAGTTGCGATAAACAGCGGAAACATTTTTGGGCATACCCTATAGTGTGCCTGGAAATGATTCCGCTGTTGATCGCAAATGATCGCAAAAACAAATAAATCTTAAGCGCAGGAAAAAATGTTTATAAAATTTGCGACAGAGATTATAAGTGCCTACTGACCCAATGAACAGGAATTGACAATGAATTTACGCATCAGCAACATACCCCACATCATTATACTTTGGGCCCCGTTTACACAATACCTTATCATTTGAAAACGGATTGGTTTCATACCGGATTGACCTTCTTTTTACACCAATCCGAAATGCTTCATATTGGATTTGCGTTTTCACAAATGAAAACGCTCTGATGAAAACGCTCTGAAAGCGGGATGAAACCAGTCCGATATTGCCTCTGAGCCTGTACAAACGATCGAATCCGATATGAAATGAAAACATAACAGCCTGAACAAAAGTTAATACCCTGAAGACAAAAGCGGAATTTAAAAAATGCACAGCCGAAATTCCCATATGAAAAGGGCTCGATTCCGCTAGGAATTGAAAAAGGTATCGTGTAAACAAACCAAATATTCAGACCGGTTTGGCAAACTTAATCCTGTATGAAATGAAACGGTATCGTGTAAATGGAGCCTTAACTAATTGTGATTTAAGTGGCCAGTAAACTAAAACTCAAAAAAATGGGAAAATAGTCGACAGTCCCATTGTTAGCTAAACTTTGTCAAGAGAACCGCCCGTTAGAATCAAGAAATTAAAAAACAAAAAATTAAAAATGGACATAAAATACTCTATAGCTACACTCCGCACAGAAATCAATGTCATTAGTGAATTAGAAATCGTTTTAAGAAGTCATTGATGCCATTCTTCGTCGAAGTGGCGCATCTAGTGAAGGGACATACTTTTCTGGAATCAAGTAGTTTGACAAATTGAATAAGTCCAAAAAGACCTTGTAACGATCACTGCATAAAAAGGATTAAATTAATAAAAATAAAACAAGTAGCACAACACTGATTCCGCTAACATTAACTCTAATCATACTGTATTTTGTTGGCTCCATAGTACTGGGGGGGGGGGGTTAAAAACATTCACCCCACTGTAACAGCTAGATAGATAAAACCAAGGAAAAGGGCCCTAAAATAGCCATGAAAAGGTTACTTCAAGCTTTAAAATAGAATATGACGTCATAATGACGTAATAAGTTAAAAACTGCAATATTGTGATGTTCTTCCAAATTCTCCTTCCAGTGTGATGGAATAAAGGCAGAAGATGGTGCTTATCAACCAATCTGATGGCAATTGCTCTCAAAAAAGCAAAAAGAATCAAATGCTAGATGCAACAATGTAATCGAGTTAACGACAATTGACACAATGGGCTTTTCTTAATACTAATGACTGCACCTTCAATTTATTTCTTCTGTAATTCAAATATTACGAGTAATGAGAAATAGGACAACCAGGAGCTTCATTTTATTAAATCTAAGAGTTTTCATCCTGAATCAATATATTTCAACATATTATGAGTAATATTGATAAAAATTGGAAAGCGCGAATAAAACGCCATAATTGTTTACTGTATCAAAAAATGACGTCACGGGAAAAGACGTCGTACTGATGACGTAACTATGACGTGACCCAATTATATGTTAAATTTTTCACTAATATAGTAAAATACCCAATTTTACGATTTTGGATATCTATCGAACTGCATTTCTGACCATCGCCGAATACCTTCGAAAATTGGTTGCAATTGCGACAGATTGAAAACAAAGCAAACAATAATAGTGTCGAAAGATGCGCTGGTAAATTTTGGTAATGGTCAATAGATATCAAGGTTATATATAAATCATGTTATTTTGTGATGCTATTCAAGCATCCGATGGTGGCCTTTTTTCAACCCACTAAGAACAGGATTTAACTTCAAAAGAAACTGAAATTTCAATAGAATTTAAACAGATAATGAAGAAGAATCCGCACCTTACAGTGGATCTGAGATACTGGTAACCAGATGTTCCACCAGTACCAATTTTGCTTCCAAGTTGGCGTTGTACAAGCATAACATGATTATCTACACAGAAAAGAAATTTTTAAAATCCATGCTAAATATCGCTAATTTATCAAATTGTGTATGATAAATATCAAATGCAATTTTAAATGCAATGCAAAAACAAGGAAGCAAAAGATTAAGAAGAGTAATTCAGAGAAACACGAAAAGCTCAAAGATAGAGCTATTAAGTTATCAAGCACGAATTTTTAGTTTTTTTTAAAACATATCTGTTTTTAATTTATATTATTATACTTGAAAAATTATGAAAATGTGATAATTGTGTCGTATGCACGACGTAGATGTTGAAAATTGATAGAATAACACTAAAAATGCGCATGGTCTTAACATGCTCATCGTATTAAGATAAAGTCTGCTGGCATATCAAGAAAGGGAACTTCACTATTTATACTACTCTGTCTAACAATGTAGAAAACAGAAAAAGGCTACGGCCGCAACTTAGCAATTTTATTTGACTTGCGAAAGCATTTAATTGCATACCAACAAAACCAATGGGCTTTGTCTCTTGTTCTGTATTATTCTGCCTCGAATTTATGAATATTTTCCGTTTCCGATACCTTTTTTTTGAAGGCAATATTTTGTCACGAAAATTTGTAGAATTGATAAAATTCAATTTATTTCCAATCAGATAAGTCCATGTTTATTGCCTTCCCATAATGGTTGGCTGATTTAAAACATAAAGATAAACAGGCCTTCCCACCAGGTCTGCCTATACTTTCTAGCAACCTTCGCGTTGAATCTTGGCAAATAACTTCTGACAAATTCTAGCCTAATCATTTTCGAAATTGTATCTACTTTATTCTTAGAAATTGTTTTCAAACTTAAAACCACAAAGATAAAGTGCTATATACTACCTGTATTATCTTCTTAATCTGGATTTAATGTGAGCGTAAGGTAACAAGGCAATTCAAGCCCACTTTTGAAAACGGAAGATAAACGAAACATTTAATGTTCTCAATCTTCTCTTCGCCATCTATCTGAAAGAATTTTTTCGGCCAACCAAAACTCAAAAGATAACGATAGTCAGAGCTTTCGGTTCCTAAACGAAGGCTTATTAAATGCAACCCTAACAAAGAATTGTAGACTACGAATCCTGTTGAAAGATAGGCTAAACTTTCTTTTCCGAAGTGCCTTCTAGCTTGCCGCCAAGAGGTAAGATGGGGCCACACAAATGCTAAACTCGTCCGCCTTTCTTTACCTCACTGATACACTCAAGCACTCAATAAAATTATGCAGCAGATCTCAGCACAGATGCATGAGGCGACAAAAGAACAATTAGGATAACTAGGAGACATAAGAACAAACTTATTGTTGCATTACAAAAGATTACCATGTACAAACAATATTTTTCGCAATGCATCATCACGAGCAATGAAACAATACCAAATTTGACGACACGAAATACCAAAAAATTTGCCAACGTTACATAAAACTCGCGTCTTTCGCTGGTCAAAAAGGTCGACGGCGAATGGGGAAAAAGAATTCGGGGAATCATAGGAATCTAGGGAATTTTAAAAATAGCAAATTACTGAAAATGGTAAGGCGGGGAATCTTGGGAACTTCGAAACCATTTAAGATAGCCAAATGCAACAATGGACACCCAAATCTGATATCTGATGATCACATCGCTACGCATTTGCTGTTTGTTCTCTGACCAGTATAAAAGACAGCCATTGAAACTTTGCCGAGCCCCTATTATATATTTCATATTTTTCTCATATATACATATATACTTCATACTTAAAGCAGATTTATACAGGGTGCAAAGTTCAATAGAAATTGTTTTACAATTTGGCCCTGTTAAATTAAAGTTTCTAACTAGCTGTTAACACCGTTAAGGAAGTGCTGCTCGGGCATCTTTTACGCCTGCCAATGTTGAATGTTGGAAGATATGAAAAGAGCAAGAACTGAGACTAAATTAAGATGTAATATATGCAGACGTTTTAAGAAAGCAATATTAATTAGGAATACATCAACATAACTAATTTAAGCCACCCTTTGCATGCTCAAGCCAAGACAGCCCACCATTTTGTTCGCTAGATGAAATGTGAATGACATAGACATTCCTTGTATATGCAAACATACAAAAATCGAAATATTGCACGATAATATTCTGCTACGCAGGCGCTTCGCGCTCTGCGGCAATAACGTTTCTAACAAAGTACTAATTAAGTCAAGTAGATAAAAATAGAGTATGAATACAAAAACGCATCTAATTAAATTAAAGATTTCCGTCCCCCAACTGTCATAAACTTGATTTAAAGGAGTATATCGCGTGGGCCTCTTTAACATTGTCACCCCGGGTAATGTCTGTGCAGTACAGTGGAGGCTATGCAGTACAGTGGAGGTTGTTCAGTACAGTGGAGGGATAAAATGATGCGTGTGGAAGGGATAAAATTGAGTACAGTGGAGGCTGTTCAGTACTGTGTAGGGATAACATAAGTACAGTGGAGGGATAACATGATGCGTGTGGGGGGGGATAACATTGAGTACAGTGGAGGCTGTTCAGTACAGCGGAGGGATAACTTTTAGTACAGTGGAGGTTGTGCAGTACAGTGGAGGGATAACATCAGTACGGTGGAGGGATAACATGATGCATGTGGGGGGATAACATCAGTACATTGGAGGCTGTTCAGTACTGTGGAGGGATAACATCAGTACAGTGGAGGGATAACATGATGCTTGTGGAGGGATAGCATCAGTACAGTGGAGGTTATAGCACCATCGTGCTGCTTTCAGCAAACTATTTTGTTGTATTGTTTTATTGACTGAGAAATGAAGGAGGCCTGTTTGATTTAAATAATATAAAGGGTAAAATAAGAAAATAGGAGTATTCGCACTCAACATACAGTGATGGAAGCCTTGTGAGTTCTTGATATGAGTATTTGTGATTAGTTTTGAAATTCAAGATCAGTGAATTTAAATTTTTCTGTCGCTTTGTATTGTTTATATTTTCCGATATGAAAACGTAGCCCCAAACCTAACCAAAAATGCGTGTAAGGCGTAAAAAGAGTGATCGAGTTTAAAAAGAATGCGACAGGGTCAATGTAACCAATTCAAGCTTTCGAGTTTTTCTTTCTTACTTGTCTGAAGTTATGACAAGAAAAAACATAAATGGATGAAGAATTTAAATCCTTTTTGCTTAGAGCTCCCTCAAAGAAAAACAGAAAAGCAGTAGCCCGAAATACCAAATTCGACAGAATCGATAAGTATTTCGTTAACTTAACTTTTGATCTTATAGTAATCAAATTCTAACGTTTTGACTTGTTCATATTGTATTTAATTTGTGGTTAGCTTTTAGAATTAGACATTTGAGATCATATGGGTGTAGTTTTTTCTTTATTTTACTGTTGTGTAACAGAGTAATTTACTAATGTTTGGTTGCTCAGGCAGTGTAATTTATCTATCCAATTGTGTAACTATGTTTTCACACACTTTTTGGATAAGAATACCGTAATTTTTGCAGAAGCTCTATTATTCGTAAAATTTTTCATGCAATAATTCTTTTTAATTCAAGCAATTTCTAGCCATAATGCTTGACAAAATAGCTTGCTGAAAGCAGTACGATGCGCTATAACCTTCACTGATGTTATCCCCCCACTGTACTGAACAGCTTCCACTGTACTGGTTACCCCTCTACAGTACTGAACAGCCTCCAATGTACTGATGTTATCCCCCCACACGCATCATGTTATCCCTCCACCGTACTGATGTTATCCCTCCACAGTACTGAACAGCCTCCACTGTACTGATGTTATCCCTCTGCTGTACTGAACAGCCTCCACTGTACTCAATGTTATCCCCCCACACGCATCATGTTATCCCTCCACTGTACTGATGTTATCCCTCCACAGTACTGAACAGCCTCCACTGTACTGATGTTATCCCCCCACATGCATCACGTTATCCCTCCACTGTACTGATGTTATCCCTCCACAGTACTGAACAGCCTCCACTCTACTGATGTTATCCCTCCGCTGTACTGAACAGCCTCCACTGTACTCAATGTTATCCCCCCACACGCATCATGTTATCCCTCCACTGTACTGATGTTATCCCTCCACAGTACTGAACAGCTTCCACTGTACTGATGTTATCCCTCACACTGTATTGCACAACCTCCACTGTACTCAATGTTATCCCTCCGCTGTACTGAACAACCTCCACTGTACTGCATAGCCTCCACTGTACTGCACAGAAATTACCCCGGGTGATTGTTGTGAAAGCTGTTCCACACTTTTGTACCACGGTAAGAGAATCCCCTTTGGCCACTTACTGTTCGCATCAATGGTACTACAAAAGGTCAACTTTGGTCATTTTATCGCAATTTTGAAGTTTTGTACAACTCGAAGACTATTCACTTACTTGCAGAAAAGGAAGTGGTCCCGAGAATCTTGTGGCACTCCGAAATCAATATCTTTGATATCAGAAGAAAGATAATTGTCTTTGCAAAACTGCTTTTCATTATTCAAAAACGACCGGAACAAATCATGTTCCAAGCCAAAGATACCATGGATTTTCATTTTATCAAGTCTTCATCTTAGATAAGAGCTTAGGTAAGATAAGAGTTTCATCTTATCATACCACTTGCGATAGCGTGGCAACCCAAGGTCTCTTGCGCTGCGTAGGTAAATTGGTACGCAGAGCACCTTCAAAAGGCAGTTTTCTGCTTTGTCATGGTACCGTGGGTCAATTAACAAAAATAAGGGCAACAAAAGTTTTGGATAGATCGACAAAATCAACAATGCCCTCGAGCTTAGACATTGAGAGCAAGAGACTAACGAGGGAAGGAGATATAGTTGAGGCATTAAACAATCATGTTGTCTCGATTGGACCAAACTAGCAAGCAAAATCGAACAAAAGGATGCTCTTAAACATATTGGATCTGAACCTATCACAATGAGATTCAGCCCTGTCAATGACAACAACGTAGTTTAGGCCATTCAACAAATAAAAAATGGTGAAACGCCTGATAACATTCCGACAATGCTAATAAAGGACGCTGCGGATCTTACAAGTAAACTGTTAGCAATGGTTTTCAACTCATCTTTCCGAAGGATATATTTCCTGATGTTTGGAAACTGGCGAGGGTCACTCCAATTTTCAAATCAGGCTGTAAAAATGAGACAAATAACAATAAGTGTATGAATATCTCAAATCAAATAAGATACTGACAATGAGCTAAGCAGCTTTCATAAACTTTCAATAACATCTTTGATTGATAGTATTGACTATTGGTAGGAGAGGATCAAGGAGAAGCAACTTAATTTAGCAATCTTCTTCGATCTCATAAAAGCTTCCGGTACAGTTGATCATAACATCCTATTAAAGAAACTGATGAAATATGGTACTCGAGAACTTTCTGAAAGTTGGTTTAAATCATACTCGTATCTTGAAAATAGAAGACAATACAGTGTCGCAAACGGTTGTGAATCAAGAGCTAAGATAGTAACATGTGGCATTCCCCAAGGTTCCTGTCTCAGACCTCTTCATTTCATAATATACCCGAATGTCTTTGAAAAATCTTTGAAAGTTTCCAAGGCCGGTTTCCAACGCTGATTACACACACGTAACAGTTTTATCTAGGAATACCCAAGAATTAAGAAACGAGGCACAGGAAGAATTGATCAATATTTCCTAATGGGTGCGATTGAACAAATAAGTGCCAATCCCAGGAAAACAGAATACATCATAATTGGGAAACCTCGTAGAACTATTAACATCAAGGTATATGAAACATTAAAACTTAATGACTCGGATAATCACTCGGAATCATGATAGACGAAGGGCTTAACTGGGAAGAGCAGCTCAAACCAATAAAAGGGAAAGTTCGGGGTGGTCTAGCATGTTTAGAAAAATTAAAAGACATCCCGCCAATCTCAGTTAAACAATGTATATCATGCTCTTATAGAAAGTTACATGCGATATGCTAACATTGTTGGGGTAGCCTCTCTAATTCTAGAATAGAATCCTTAGAGCGTCTGCAAAACGGAGCAATTTCTATAATACAGGGTAGCCCAGAAAAAAGGAACCACCTAGCTGAATAATTTTTGAATAATTCATTCTTAAGCAGGAATTTCCTGAAGTTAATACTACATGATATCCAACTCAAGTGAGATATTTCGTGTAAATATCGTGGTGATACGGGTAAGCATATCCGAATAAATTGACTTTAAAACTTTACAATCCATAAACATACTGTAACAAAATGTGCAACTTTACATTCTTACGAAACAAAACAGAAAAATAAATAACTCTTTCTTTCAGTCAAACGATATGTTCAAAATGTCTTCCATCCTGCTCAATACACTTCTCTTATCTGACTGGCCATGCATTAAAGGGCATGACCATTTTGCGCTGGGCTTATGATTTCCATCCACGCAAGATTGCAGTACGCAATGGTGCATTATAAACCGCTGGTTTTTGGACATCATCAAATTTAATGTCTAATTGCGCCAAGAAGGAAGCTCTTCTCATCAAAATATTTCTACACGATATCCCATTTGACTTGACTATTACCAGGTATAAATTTTATAAAATTCCTCCCTGAGAAAAATTATTCAGAAATTATTTACCTATGGGGGTTCCTTTTTTTGGGCCACCCTGTAGATACGTCCAGGACAATAGACCAATGGCAAGATTGTTTTCTACTTGTCGAACAACTTATACCGTCTGATCGTGCAACTATGGCATACAAGATCATCAACAAACTTTGCCCTGAAAATCTCCGGAGTAAATTCCAACAAAGATCCGAATTAGAAAAGCCGCTATTCTGCAGAAATCCCCAGATCCCAAAATGTAATCTGGAATATGCCAAAAAAGGATTCTCCTACTTAGCTCTTAAGGTATGGAATGAAACCCCGATAAATATCAGGGAGCTTCCCACCTTGCGCCAATTTAAAAAACAAACGAAAACTAAGTTGATGAGTTGAAAATCAACCAAAACACGAACCAGTGGAAGAACAGCATTTGTACATATATATTTGTATTGTCTCTTAATTATGAAACTGTGCAATGAAAGTAAGCCCGTCGGAATGAAATGTATATTGGGGGGAGGGGGTGCGAGCGAAGCGACAAAAAACGGTGGTCCGGGGGCATGCACCCGAGGAAAATTTTCTGAGACCACGCCCTTAAGATCGCCGGAAAACGCCACTGTTGTTCAAATTGAACTATTTAATTGCTGTAAAAATGATGATATTTAGATGTCTAATTCAAGAACATCACTGCTTACCAAATTTAGAAATTTAGAAAATAGAATTGTAGTTGGTTGAAATCAATGTCTTTTTCATGTCATCCAGTAACGTTATCTTTCTTATAGATCAAATACGCTGAAAACGTGAATAGTCATTCACAGCCGACTTTTTCCGCGGTCTTTCGTGCAATTTATACATACATGTTTTTATTGCTTCAAAATGTGAAAGAAACTGTCTTGACCGAAAACACGAAATAACTTACAATACCATGAACACTGCCATAGAAAACTTTCCTATCTTCCTTACACCTTTATTCTATCGTCTATGCTTTTGTTTGTGTGCTTTAATGATCTACATTTATTTTTTACTCAAATCTCTGTTTGTAACGTGTCCCAAATTTTGCCTTCTACTATCTACTCTCTTTACAAATTCGTTTGCAACATCAATTAAGCTATATTGTCAACTCTCTCTTTCTGCACATGAAGCATCATTAGGTGGTTCATTCTGCTATCTGTTGTCGTTGACCTCAAGTACATCTTGACTCGTTTCATAGCGGAGAAAGATCTCTCACTGATAGCATTTGTTTCCGGCATTGCGAGGAGAATCTTTGCACCTTTGATCACCTTCGACATTGCAACTTTTCTTCAACAGTTAAGTTCTTGGAGCAATTTTAACAGATCACAGACTGTGACATTTTTCAAGTCAAACTTAAATAAATTCGTGGTTGGTAGCAGAAGAGGTAATTGTGGTTCAAGAGGTAATTGTGCTTTGGTGCTATTTGTCGTATCACCAATATCGAAGGAGCAGACCTCTCTTAACTCATCATCCCATGGCTGGTCCTTAATGGCTTTCAGAAAAATTTCCTGTAGAACGACGTATTTTCTTAAATCTGGCTGGTCAAATCTGTTTTTGATGCAGCTCATTGCTGAATCCAGCGCTTAGAAGTAAATCTGACAATAATGCTCTTTTGGAGTGGAAGGCAAATGATGTGTTTTGGCACTGCCATTTTCGAGTCTCCCCGGGATCCTCCTTTTGCGAGGTAATTTTGGATCATTAACGTTAAGCTCGTCTTTTCTTTTGCACACTTTCTCCTAGAACAATCATAAGCACTTTCATTGCGATCTTTAGATAGTGTCTTGATAGTTGATGACATCTTGAGCGATAACACTACCCTCTGCAGCTTACATTTTAGGGTCGTGCAGCGTTCTACTGAGATTCTCAGTTTCCTTTTGCAAGAGTATTCCCAAACAGCAACCATATACAAAATCGAATGTCGGAATATTTGCCTGGACAACACGAATTCTTGCCTTCATTTCAGTGTCACTGACAGTGTCAATATACCAGTCCCACAGATCTATTAGCAGGACGTAATTGTTTAAAATGGACTCGGGGGTTTCACCATCAACGGTCAATTTATTTGGACATAGAGCATGGATCCCTTTAGAATCGTTTTTTGATTGCTTTTTCATTTCATCAAGCTTCGTATTTCGTTTGGGAGACTTCTTGATCAGCTTGCATATCTCGTAAGCAATTTTAAAGACTCTTTACAAGCACTCAACTAATTTGATCGAATCATCAATATGTAACTATGAAAGTAATGAAACTAGATTTTGTTTTTTTTACAAGCTAAATGGACATCGTGTATAAATATTCTAAAATGAAAAAAGTAGTTTATCAATGTTTATCTACCAAAAATACATCGTTCAACGGAAAGGTACAAAAGTCAGTAGTACAAGACAACTTTTCACCCTCTTAAATTCAAAGTTTGTTGCACTTAAAAATCCTAAGTAGTTTTGGAGAGCCCCAGATTCCCCCTGTTACCCTTTATAGTGATTAGCTATGTTTAGAATTCCTGATTCATTTTCCCGATACCCCGTTACCTTTTATAGTTAAAGCACAGATATAGCAATCTTAACTTTCGTATATCAAATTTTGGTCAGTCAGGTTAACCAAGCATTATCTGAAACATTCATTAAGATAAGTAAGTTGAGCACCACCTCACCATGACCATTTGTCTTAAGCAGTATTGGTTTTATATTTGAACAAATTCTGACGACAAGAGTCATGTACACGGATCGGTACTCTAAAACCTCTTTAAACAACCAACTTCGCGTAAAACTCTGCTCTTGTACATGGGGCCTAAGACCCAATTTCGAATTAAGCAACTTTAAGCTCAAGGTATAACTTACATCTCCACTTTGTGAGCAACGAGTCAATATCCATAAGAGCATTTAGCAACTGAAACGGCTGATGAAACAGAACCTCCTTTCGGTAGAGTGAAATCATCATCGCGCCTTGAAAAGCTTTCCAAGTCATTCTTCTGTCCCCTGACGAGAGAATATTTACATGAAATAATAAATACACAGAACCAAAAAAATACACAGAGACACAATGTTATTAAAATGATGCAAACACTGTAGTACAACACTTAATAAAACAAACTGATATAATGGTCATTTAAACAAATTTGAATATATGATCTGGACATAACAAATCACAACAAATCTCAAGGATGCAATTACCTGGCGGTAAAAGCAACTGAAAAGAAATATAGCAATAAGACAGAATATATAAAAGACAGATATAAGATTTGCATTTGTTTGGATGAGCAGATGGTAACTATTTCTTTCTTAACCATTTCTTTCTATATAACTTCCTCGTATAACAATGGGCATAACATGTCTCCCCACTGAGCGATTGAAACTGCCAATCTTCTTGTTGCATCTTCTAAAGCCACACAGTAAGAGTAAGAAGAACAACTTCATGTATTCGAAAAATTGATTGCACATAAGTTTTTCAAAAACCTTAGAGATTCCTGATAGGAGACGTATAGGTATGTAATTGACCTTTTCATGCTATCGTCTGGTTCAGGTTAAATAGCTGAAGTTTAGAAAAGTTAGGTTTACCTAAGTTTAGTTTAGCTGTGGATTTATTCTTAAGTCCTTGCTCAGCTATTTCACGGAAGGTGCATAGCGTCTATAATAGACATCAAAGCCGTTATCTTTAAGATACTAATATGCAATTTCAATTCTACAGGATTCATGCTTTTCATAACTAATACTCAGGAATTTCTTTATGTAAAAAAATTAAAATAATTGTATCATTTCAAGAAGTGTAGCTAATACTATTATGACCCTCTATCTTATTAGAAAATGGGCCATTTGCAACTACGCAAATGAAGATTAACGATAAGGACTCGTGTCTAGTCCCTCTTTCCAATGTGCTCAGCATTTGACACAGATCTGCAGGAAGGATTATCAAATATGACTGCCGAATAATCAACTTGGAAATCATTGCCAATTATGTATGCATGGTTTTCATTCCCCACCCTCCTTCACCATTAAGAAATTCGTGAGTGACTAAGAATGATAGCTTTAATAAGTGAGGTTCAACCATGAAATCATGTTAGTCGAAATTGATTATAATGCAGGTTGAACAAAATTATCCCCCCCAGGACTAACATTCCTTTCCACAGCTTAATAGTTTCTTTCTGCAGGACAGCTCTACTCCCAAGCCAAGAACAGAAGCTAAAACTCGTAGAGTGAAAAACAAGTGTTGTAAGTAAAAAATAAATTAAAAAAAAAAGAAGGGAGAAATAAATGTTGTAAGTGGAAAACAATTTAAACAAAATGAAGTAAGAAAAATGCTGTAAGTGAAAAACAAATGAAACAAAATTAAGTGAAAAACAAACGTTGTAAGTGAAATAACAAATGAAACAAAATGAAGTAGAAAACAAATGAAGCAAAATGAAGTAAGAAAAAACAAATGTTGCAGGTGAAAAAAAATGAAACAAAATTAAGTGAAAAACAAATGTTGTAAGTGAAAAAATGAAACAAAATGAAGTGAAAAATAAATGAAACAAAATGAAGTGAAAAAGAAATGTTGCAAGTGAAAAACAAATGAAACAAATGAAGTGAAAAACAAATGAAACAAAATGAAGTAAAAAACAAATGTTGTAAGCGAAAAACAAATGAAAAAAAATGAAGTGAAAAACAAATGAAACAAAATGAATTGAAAAACAAATGTTACAAGTGAAAAACAAATGAAACAAATGAAATGAACAAAAAATGAAACAAAATGAAGTGAAAACACAGATAATGTAAGTGAAAAACAAATAAAACAAAATGAAGTGAAAAACAAATGTTGTAAATGAAAAACAAAAGAAACAAAATAAAGTGAAAAAAAAAAATAAATTAAGCAAATGGAAACTTATGTTCCCAAACTAACCAAATAAATGTCAATGTAAGCATTAAACAAATGAATCGAAATGAATTAAAAAAAAAAAACAAATCAAAAGCAATTGGAATGAAAAGAATGCCGTCAGAAGATCAGCCAGCGCAAAGAGGGCCAAAGTATTAGTTACCGTTTAGTCAGAAGAATGAAAATGTTGGCACGAGGTCAGTGATCCTAGGATTCCCCAGGGAATCGGTTGAAGCTCACCAGAATAAATTACATTTGTCAAAAAATACTTGAACACTAGGTGTGCCACCGAATCCGTTGATGTTCATTTAAACGAAAACAAAGACGCTGTCGTGGAGAATGTAAATACCAGGGAATCAACTGAAGTTCAGCAGACTCGCCAATTTGTCTAGGAGCAGGAAACACAGCGCGTGCCAGGATATTGGCTTGTTCATCAGTCTGAAGAACATCTTACAACGATAAACTTTAAGAGTGTCACTTAGTCGGTCGAAGTTCATCTGAGTGAAGGAAATGTTTCAGACGATCAATGCAAGGAGGATATGCTCATCTAAATGAAGGAGGTATCACTAGAAGAGCAGTGAATGCTCAAAGTGCCAGTGAAGCGGTTGAAGCTCATCAGAAAAAAAAAACGAAAAAAAAACATGTTGCCAAGATCCATAAAAATAGAGTGCTGTGGAATCGGTTTAGGTTCATCAAAGCGAGAAGGACAGAAGAAAAAGAGAAAACAACAACAACAAACAAAGAAAACGAAAAAAAAGAAGAAGAGACATGTTGTCAGGAAAACAATGCAAGCAGGATATGCTATAAAATCGACTGAAGCTCATCTCAAAGAAGAACATATCACATTCTTGGACAGTTGCCCTTCTGAGGGGGTACCCTCTCTTTTTCGGTGTTGATGTTTCGCATGACGATCTTGGCTCTCAAACTGGGGTGTACGGGAAAAAGAACTTCACTGGATTTTTTTTTGGAATTTGGTAGTCTGTTGCTCGTCAATTTAAATTTAACATTGTTTCTAGTCATGAAAGCATTTCGTATCGATCCTTCCTATGCTATTTTTCATGCCGAGTTAACTCAGATAAAATTATAACTGTTGCTTTTCCTTATACTGAACTTAGATCAATTTTTAGATAATCTCGGCGCATTTCTTCGTTTTTCCATTTAAAGACCGTATTTCCATTTCCACATGTTTTGGAGTAGTTTACAAATTAAAGTGCGCAAGCTGCAAAGCTTGTTACTATAGCGAAATTTTTCTGCCAAACACTGTTTAGTCGGGTGCTTGACAAAAATGCCAAAAAAACAAGACTCTATGTAAAAACTCTTGGATTACATGAGACAAATATAATAAAATTGGAAACATACAAAGGACAGAACAACAACCAAGTAGGAAGAAAGTGGCTGTTTAAATATGGTCTTTCGATAAAATTTATTACTGTGACCTTTCATCTTAAAAAACTGTTTTATAAAAGTGCGATAAACAGCAGAAACATTTTCTGGCATACTTTCAGCTTTAGGCGGGAAGAGCAATGAAAATTAATTGAAGAGTCCAATAGAGAAAATGAACTCGTTCTGTCTACACAGAACCGGCTTTTTGGTTTAGATTTGGACAGATTCTAAAACGCTGAGATGAAACGAGGATCTAGCCCTGCCAATTACTCGAAAACATTCCGCGTTGTAATTTTCTGCAGACTCCAGGTGATCTAGTAAATGTTTTTCTATGGCAGAATCATGCTTAAAGGTTGGTCATGCCTAGAGTTGCAGGGTGGCTGCTCCCTTTGCCGAAAGTTGTGGTTAGGAATGTTGGTTGGAACATGGCCCATTTCCAATTCGTTCGCATTCCCTGTTCGCTAACGAATTTGCCGTTCGCCGCTCGCTTGGGAACATAATACAGCCTTCATGATCAATTTTAGGCGATAAACAAAATAAAACTGATGCGAAAGCTGGAGCTTGACTTGCAGCGGAAATCAAAATCGCTTTGAGCTAGCCTCTTTTTCATGGCTAGCGAACAGCGAATGCGAACGAATTGGAAATGGTCCTTTAGTTCTGGTTTGCTTCTGACGTTCATACTCTGATGAGTGTCAGACGAAAAAACCTTTTAAGTATCCCGAAAATGTTTCCGCTGTTTATCGCAATTTTGGAATTTTGTATAACTCAAAAACTGTAAGCTGTTTTCTAAAATGAAAGGTCCAAATATTTTCGTGGAGAACTTCATTCAGGTTTTCTTGGTATGGATCTTTACCTTCTTCAGCGGACTCATTACCTTGTGGACATGTTGTAAAGAATAGAAAGAAGCCATTACCACGCCAGCTGCGCAGAATGGCTCAAACACACATTGGCAAACAGTATTCGCCATCTCCCTGCAAAATTTCGCCATCTCCCGCTCTCACATCGCTGATAACATTATTTCTGAGTTCGAAGAAAAACGTTTTGCTGGTCGTTTTGACATCCTGCGTTAGAAAACTTCAGAATTTCACCCATTGGTGCAAGCATTGGTGCAGTTCAAAAGAAGAACTCGTCGAAATTTCGGATAATTACAGACCTTCATCTCCTCATGGCATCGCAATAAATTATTTTATCAGGGATGAAGAGTCCTCTGTAAATTTCAACAACTTCGATGAAGCTGTTAATATAATTGCGAGATTGGAAAAAGAAGCTTTCATGGCTAAATTAGACGTCAAAAGCGCTTTTCAAATTTGCCCTGTTAAGCCTTCTTATTGGCATTACAGTATCTTGGTTTAAAATTTATGAATATGTTTTTTGTTAATGCATGCCTTCCTCTCGGCCAACGCTCGTCAGTGAACAGATTTACTCAACTGTCAAATATCCTTTCTTGGCTTATGACAGATAATTATTCACTAAATTATAGTACTCATTAGCTTGACGATTTTTTCGTTGCTGGCCCTCTGCGTTCTAACTCATGCGCTTTGGATATCCAAAGAACTATAACTCTGTTAAAAAATTTGCTGTCCCGTTAGCACTAGATAAGCCCGAAAGTCCCACAACTTACATATTAAGGTATCGAGGTTGATTCAACGTTAATGCAATTGCGTTTACCTGAAGATAAATTCAACGCACTGCTCTCCCTAGATAATAATTGGATAGACAAGAAACAATGCACGAAGCGAGACGTATTATCCCTCATAGGGAAGCTTGCCTTTGCTTTGAAAGTTAGTCCATCCAGACATACTATTTTACGTAGATTAATTGACTTATTGTCATCGAGCTTCTGCCTTCATGGAATGGTAAATACAGGATTTTAAACAACCAAGTTATCTTGAGCTCGGACATTTCCTTATACACGGACGCATCTGGAAACGTTGATTTTGGAATTTATAACAATGGTCATAACGCGTCTGAAAAATGACCCCTCATCTTAATAATTATTCTTTTCAGTTTAAGGAATTATTAACGTAGTTGATATCTGGTCCATAAAAAAATCAAAATTTTCACTCATAATGAAATTCTTATGAAAATTAATCCCAATCGCTGCAAAACACGAATTCACCGTCAATATCAAACATTTAGCCGGCATCAACAACTCAATTGCTGATAGTCTCTCTCGTTTTCAGATAGAGAAATTCAGACAACTTGCTCCAAAGGCAGACCCTCTACCGACAGCAATCCCCGACATAGTCTGGAAGATTTCACTCCTGAACTTCAATGCCTCGAAATGTCATCGCTCTCTGAATCCACCCGTCGCACTTCCAACAAGGTCAGCGCTGTTTTCACGAATTCTGCCTTTAGTTTCCTTATTACGTCTGTTTACCACTCATCTAAGACAAAACTTCAGCTACTCCAACATTAAAACGTACCTCGTAGCAGTCCATCACCGTAGCATTGAACTTGGATTTCGGTCTAATTTTTGTCAGATGCCACTCCTTCGCCTACTACTTTGGGGTATCAAACGCGTTAAGGGTAGTTGAGTTGGACCCAAACGGCTTCCTACCACTTTGGGTGTTATGAAGTTATTGAAAAATCATCTCCGAGAGTCGTTATTTTCCATTCAAGACCCACAGATGGTTTTTGGCCACTTTCACCAGAACCTTATTCGGCCTTCTTCGCTCCTCTGAATTTTGCTGTCCTTCGCAAACAACATTCAATCCTGTATATACTCTCCTTGTCCGCGATGTTTCTCTCTCCCAGATGTAAGCCTCACTTCACCTCACAGCTTCAAAAACTGATCCGTTCCGCGAAGGTCACACAATTCAATTGGCAGCTTCAGGAACCAGCGTCTGTCCGTTTACAGCACTATCTAAGCATTTAAGAAACTGCTCCACACCAAACATGCCCCTCTTCACGTTCTTTGAAGGCTCCTTCTTAACAAGGCAATACTTATCAAAGATTCTCACCACTCCTCTACCCTAATCAATCGGAACAAACTTCAGTTCTAACAGCTTTCGAATTGGCGCTGAAACCAACGCCGCTGCTGCACATGTCCCAGAATGGCTGATAAAAGTTCTTGGTCGCTGGCCCAGCGACTGCTACCCGTCTTACATCTGCACTCCATCTTCTATAATAACAGGCATACCGAATCTTTTAGCATGCACAGTCGTCCAGGATGCTACAAGTTCGTCTCCATGACCCTGCTTGTTATTTTAGAGGTATTTTGCCGGAATAGGTCCCCAATTGGCGGCTGAACTGTTGTTGGAGCTGTATAGTGCTTATGTATATATGCTATTATATTTATCGTTTGTTAAATTGTTTTGTTAATGTTTGTTGTTGGTATTTGTAATAATACGACCTCCCTACTGCAAAGCAAGGGTGTATTATTTGAACTAATCTCTTGTCTGCATAGAAACCGATGGAGTTAATGGTGCTTTGAAGGCTTTCTTCAATTCACATTATTTTTATCCACACAATATTGGTGTTCACCAAGGTTCAATTCCTGGCCCTTTGCTATTTGTTATTAACATAATGATTTGCCGGCTAACTTTCCAGCTGAAGTTGTTATGTTTGCAGATGATACCACAGTATTATCACATGGAAAGTCTCATTTACTAGTTTCATCTGATATTCAAAGAAATCTCAATGAAATCTGCACATCCAGGATGTAGTGCAACATCCAGGGAAAACAAAAAAAACCTTGCTATTCAGCAAACGCAGTCAAGCAAGTTGTACTGATGGCCGCACCCCGCTAAAGCTGGATGCTGTAATGATAGACTATGTCAGGTCATATCAATGCCTGGAATTAACGCTGGATGACTATCTTGATTACTCGGAACATATGAAAGATTTATATAGGAAGCTGTGCCATGGAAACTCAATTATCAGAAGGGTGAGAGATTATTTCCCCTATGAAAGCATGGTCATCCTAGCAAATTCGCTTGTGCTAAGACACCTAGACTTCTGTTCTCCTCTTCTACGAAATCTCAACAATAAGCAATTGAATACTCTCCTGGAACTGCAAAAACAATGTGTTCGTGTCATTTTCTTTCAACCGAAGATCAAATAGCAAGCTTCTCTTTATCAAACTTAACTGGTGATCAATCCACCAGAAAATAGAACTGAACACTTCATTAATTACGCATAAGATCGTCAATCATACGGCACCCAGTTATTGATTGATTGATTTATCTATTTTTATATATAAATTCAGCTAACAATTTACAATTTACTCACCAACAATAAGAAATACAGAACGTAGAAGCCGGGAGCATGAAAATACATTGCAACCCTGCACGTATTACAGACATTAATAATACAAATACAAATACAAGAAAATAAACTTACAAGGAACTACACATTAAGGACAGTGTCTTAAAAGTTGTGCTTAAATTTGTGAAGATTTAGATTACTTAGACCCACGCGAAGTTATGTTAGAGTTGCCAAGCCTTTCGGGTCGTGAATGCTATAGACAGGGTTGGGTAGGGGGCGGATGAGGGAAAGTGTTTCTTTTTTAATAGGGCCACAAACGGCGATTCGCTCATATCCGAGTCACGATTATTCCATTCCAAAAGACAGTTTGGATAAAAGCGTGCACCAAAACTCAAAGTTCTTGTACGTATTTGCCTAATCATAGTTGGTGTACGAAGGCGATAGTTGGATTGTCGAAGGGAAGGAATAGGCCTCCTTGTATATTCTGGTGTTAGGTTATTTACAAACTTAAAAACTAAGACAAGACGCCTGCTCCACCGCCTGAGGTTAAGTGATTCCCACCAAAACTTGTTATACTGTTCTCCCGAAAAGTGCCTTTCATGCACCAGTTACTGCTAATGCAGCAGAATATTGAACGGGTTCGAGTTTTTCCATCAGATGATTCAGTTTCAGACTTTCACGGAACTCGCATTTCGTAGCAGGTATATGATAGAAGACGTCACCGTAGTCCAAATACGGCCTTACATATAGTTTATAAAGTTCAATTAGGGTATGTCGAGGTAGATAATTCGACAGTTATTTATTTGAGCTACAATATTGGACAAAAATTACTGAGCTTTCCACAATTTGGGATCAGCTGCCCTCTTTTCCCCCGAGAATCAATGCTGAATGTGTAAAAATGTTAGGAAATGATGGGAGATTCAATCAGGCACACAGTTCACAATAAATTTCAACATTGATCTGTGGGGGAAGGGGGAAATCGTGTTTTGCAAGGACATTTCTTTATAGTACATTAAATCCATGATTGTCTGATAGTTGGTTAGACATTAACTATTTTTGCATAAAGGTTACTCAACTGAGATGAAAAAATATTGCCCCTCAGAAGCAACAGCAAGCAACACCTCCCATGTTCTTTCTGTTCCTTGATGTGCTTTATGAGTCAGCTTTGTTACGAAATCGATAGTTTTAGAGTTAATATAACATACCATTTACATAACAATTATGTGATAAATTGTTGAATAGACATGGCTACTATGCATCATTAATTACTTAGTACATAGATAAGCTATCACAATAACAGGAACTTGGAAATTGTACATGCTGTAAATGTATTTGATAGACATGAAAAGAAAGAAAGTATCGGTTCAAGATTCAGCAGATATAGCTACACATTATAAGATTGGAATAAGAGGAAAAGAGCTGCTGAAAATGTTTCCTCAGTATTCCAAGGCTACTATTTATGAACACGCGAAAAGAAAAGGAGGTGAAGCATTTGTTGATAAGAGGCATAATAATTTAGGGAGACCATGTAAACTTAATGCGAGAGACGAAAGGGCTATTGCTCGGCAAATCCCTATCTTGAGAAAACAGTATGACACATTCAAGTCGAAAAAGGTGCAATCAGAGTCAGGTATACGTGACAACGTCTGCAACCGCACAGTTCATCGATGATTAAACAGAGCTGGCTATGGATATAGAAGAGCACGAAAGAAGGGTTTTCTACTGAAAAAGGACCAAAGAAAATGAATTGCGTTTGCACGAAAGATTAGAAAAATATTGCCCGCAGATTTCTGGAAAACTGGCATTAGCCTCTACTTAGATGCTGCCGGCTTAACTTTCAAAACAAATCCTTGTGATGAAGTAATGTCTCCGAAGTCAACGAAATGGCGTCGATCAAATGAAGGCTTAACGGCTGGTTGTACTGCTAAGGGGCAAAAACAGGGGTGCAGACAGGCTCATTTCATTGCAACCGTAGCCTATGAGAGGTGTTTGAGAGGAGCGTAAACGCCCGTGCTAATAGATTCTTACAGGATGGGTGTCCAAGTCAGAACCCTAAAGCTGCAAAAAAGAGCTATTGACAGAACAAAGGCATCACCGCTAGAAGTCCGGACCTTAATCCCATCGAGAACATTTTCCATTTGGTTTAGAAGCAAATATAAACCGACGCCTCGGAGCAACGAATTACGAAAGAATCTTTTGAACAGGTTTCGATTCGTGTAAGACAAACAATGTTAAATTTTCCAGCAGATGTAATAGACAGAACAATTGATTCAATGGAGAAGCGTATTGCAATGATTATTTAGTCAAAGGGTCAAAGAATAAAGTATTAAGTATTTAGAACTAAGCTATAACTTATTTCTACATTTCCATAATTTGATTCCTTATGTTTGATCATTAAGAAGTAATCCACATCAAGCCGCTTCTGGGAAAAGTAGCAGTATATAAAATAACGGACAACTAATGTGCGCACTTCAAAAGAAGAAAATAGGGTGGGTGGTTGGAACTTTTCATTATCATTATCATTATTTTGCAATAATGATAATAACAATGAACATTTTAACAAAAATGAATGGAGAGGGTGGTTGGGGCTGTTCATTGTATTATCATTAATTTTGCAATAATGATAATATTTCAACAAAAATAAATGGGGAGGGTGGTTGGGGCTTTTCATTATTATTATGATTATAGTGCAATGATGATAATAACAATGGAATTACGAAACATCAAATAATCAACATATGCTTTCCTGGAATAGGTTTGCAGTGGAATTTCGCTATCGTTACAGACACTAACCGAATCTACTACTTAATGACAAGTAATAAAGGACGCGTTCCAACGCGTTACCTACGCGTTCCCATACGGGTTCCCATTTTCGTACAAGGGTTAAGTACTACACTCAACGCGTTCCAACGCGTTACCGTTATAGTCTTTGACTTGTACAAAACTTCAAAATTGCGATAAACAGCAGAATCATATTTGGGCATACTTCAAAGCTTTTTTGGTCTGACACTCTTCAGAGTATGAACGTCAAAACAGACCGAAACAATAGACAAGGGCGGAATTTATACCCAGATGCGGCTCGAAATGCACCAATCAGAAAGAAGAAAAGCTGAATTAGATCTTGCTTTGCCAATGATTTTGAAGCAATCCTCGCTGTAATTAACCGTAGAAATTGGGTTTTCGAGTAGATTTTGTCCTATGGCCAAATCATGTTTGAGACTAGGTTGTTGTTTAGACCCACAGGGTGTGCCTATCTTTGCCAAGAATTGTGCAGACGAATATTAGTAGGGACATGCTGCTTTATCCTATCACCTAATTTCTGGGAAGAACGACCTACGTACCTGGCATCAAACCGGCATGAAAATTCATAAATGACCAAAATTTTTTTTGTGGTAGGAACGCAATCCTTTTGAATGGATGGTAGAATTTTCCGAGTGCCAAAATCTTTGTAATGGCCTTTTTAATCGCAAACATGATTCGGCCACAGGACAACATCTACCTGACAACCCAATTTGTGCGGAAAATGACAGCGAGGATTGGTTAAAAATCATTGGCAAAGCAAGAATTTTTGTTTCACTTAAGGGTTTTGGAATCTGCCTGCATCAAACCAAAAGGCTGGTTCTGTGTAGACAGAAAGAGTTCGTTTTCTCACATGGACTCTGCAAATATTTCTATTGGTCTTCCCGCTGTATCCGACCAGCTGATTGGTGCTTAAAACTCAATGCCAATTCAGCTTTTCTTCTCTCTGATTGGTGCATTTCGACCCGCATCGGGGTACAACTTCCGCCTTAGTATATTGTTTCGGTCTGTTTCTGACGTTCATACTCTGAGGAGTCAGATCAAAAGAGCTTTTAAGTATGCCCAAAAATGATTCTGCTGTTTATCGCAACGTTACCATTATATAAAATAGAGTATATATATTTTTTTATATAACAGTAACGCGTGGAGTGTAGTACATAAGTCTTTTACGGAAAGGCGAAGCGTATGAGAACGCGTCAATATATTTCAGCAAACGAATAAGCAGCCTTAGAAATTTAAACTTCTCTAGGAAGTCTTTCTAATCCTTGAAATAAAAGTTCGGCAAAGCATCGCTTGCAAGGAGGCACCTGATTTTGCTCTTTCTCAATCCTCCAGGTGTTCTCCAAAAATCGCTAACAGATTTTGAAGAATTGGTTGAGATCATTTTCCCCGTCAGCTTTACGTCTTTTTGCTAAAGCGAACAGCTCGACTTGACGCTTGATGTTATTTTTCACTATCATCTTTGCAACGCCATCGCTCGATAGCCTTCGTGATGTTGGTGTTTGTTTCTGGCTTGACGTGCCTGCTTTGCGCTTTCGAGACTCACGTAACGCACGAGGACATTTCTTTTAAGTTTATTAATCACCATGGCCTTTTAAAATCTTTGCCAGATCGTTTAAGTAGGGTCTGGACACGAATAAGATTAATAGAATTTTGGAAAATCTCTCTTTCGTCATCCGAGTGGTTGTTCTTATTAAACCCTCTATGTACGGCAAAAAATGCCATGGAGACAGCGATGTTTGTTTTGTGAATCTTTAAAGTGCAATCGACATCCCATAACATAAATGGCCACTAATTAACGACAGGCTCAGACTGCTCTCAGTATTACAGATGAAAATTTACAAAATCAGTAAGAAATATAGACAATAAAGCAAGACAAACCGCCAAAAAGACTGTCTGCCTAATTAAATGTGTTGCTGTCATTACAATTCAGTAAGTTTCTTAATTAAATCTCAGCAGATTCTAACTAGTCTCTCCCCATTAAAAGTTTGATGTTAAGTCCATCCTTTTAAAAAATAGTTTCCAACTTTGAGACAATTTCGGACAAAAATTACTGGAGGTTCCACAATTTGGGATCAGCTGCCCCCTTCCCCCTGAGAATCAATGCTGAATGTGTAAAAATGTTAGGAAATGATGAGAGATTCGATCAAACACACAATTCTCAATAAATGTCAACATTGACCTGTGAGGGAAGGGGGGGGGGGGGATCGTGTTTTGCAAGGAAATTTCTTTATATTTCATAAAGTTCGGATATATTTCGTCCATGATTGTAGCAACAAGTGTACAGACGTACCCAATCATTTTACAGGCTCCTCGGTCAATGGATGTCTCTTTAGATCAAGAGGGGCGGGGACTGTTTATGTTAAATCATTTAAATTTTATGCGATAAAAATTTGGAATTCGCTACCAAAGGAGTTAAGGGAAGTGTAAGCTTACTCCCATTTAAAACTAAATGTAAATGCTATTTTATGGACAAATTCATGAACGAATCTTTTACTAATTATGGTTTTATAATATAATTGTAGGTATTTTAATTAATATTTAACTTTCTTCTCTTTTAAGATTCATTCCCTATGAATCAGGTTAATTTTGCAGCAAAATCGTAGTGATCATCCCGTTCTGAAATTTAGGCTATCATTAGGCTAAATTCTTAATTTTCTTAAGGACCCATTTTAATGTTCATTTGAACATAGCTACTGACGAGGCGTGTATTATGATAAACATAGGCCGATATGTCGGTATTCGAATCACATATAATCTCAAATAAATAAGTCACAGGGTTACAAAGTATTTACAACATTTGGGTTGTCAATCAGGATAAACATAAACTAACATGATCTATGTACATAAACATAACACCCATAGTTAACCGAATGCAACAAGTTCTCTGAAAACCCTTGAACTGGCCGCCGAGATGGCGCCAATTGTCCGCCTACAATTCGGTGCGTGCTTTCGTCAATAACAGGGTAGGGTAAAAAGCACGGCTGTCAATTATAACGCAAAAAGGAATCAACACCTAGTCTTGAAGAAAAACAGGGTGGGAAAACCCAAATGAACAAAAGCAACCAATTAATAAACGTATCGTTCACCACGAGCTTGCAATGACCAATCAGTAGTTAGAAGGTAATCACGAGGTTTTAACTCCCAACGCCCATCTCTTTAAAAAGCTGTTTTCCCCCAAAATATTCATGCACTTCGTTCTGGAAAACGTTCTAAAATTGCAAAGAAATTTCGTTCCCCACTCTCCCACTGCTAGTGGAGCCAATTGGACTTGAGATTTACAATTTATAAGATTCATTCATCAGGTTGTCGATGCACGACTCGATACATATATATAAATAGATAAAAAAAAAAAACAAAGGGAAAACTCGGAACACTACTCTTTCTGTTACTCAGAGTGAGCCGCTTAAAGTGTTAACCATATTTGGCTTCATGTCCTATTATCCAAGATTAAACAAATAAAATAATTCATCAGAGATTCAATTGTAACTTTTTACCGCCCGAAACGCACGGTCGGTTGGCTAGCGCCTTCTTAGAGGCGGGACAAAGACGAGGTCACTGAAAATATTCAGGACCTCGGCCACAATCTTGTGGGTCTAAAATTCCTTACTAACAAGGGGACTCTGTGCCATCCCTCTGGGCAAAAACTTATCAAGGGTCATGATTGGCAACTCATACGCGATAGAAAGCCTTTCTTTATTATTACAAAGTATGCAAGCCCCCCGTTGCGTTTCCACGTTGATCCATTTACATTACTGTTTGATGTGTATTATGCTTGAATGGGATAAATTGATGTTTCTCGGATTGAAGTCTCCACGGTTTCATTCAGGGCTCACTAATTCGTGGGGTATCTTCGTATTTCGAATAAAGCGCAAGATTTTGCAAGAAACTAATCGTAAAATTCTGTGCAAGTCAGAGTTGTACACTTGACTTATACAGTCAATAACCTCAAAAGTAAATTTGAGGAACGGGTGCAAAGCATCTTGTCCGCAAAATAAATGTGTCAAAGGATATTATCGCCTGTTTGCGCTATCTAGCTATAAATTTTTTTATCGCAAAGAATGAATTCGCGTACAAGAATCGGCCTTAGTCTTTCAGGAACGGGGATCCTTAGTTAGCAATAGTTTTGAAGTAGCAAAGCGACGTGACGTCAATATACTGCCAGCAGTAACTATAAAATAAGTTCTATATAATACCTCTAGCACGCAAAAAATTGTAGGATTCTTCATCAAGAGCCTGGTTAAATGTTTCCTGTCCGGAAGAAAAGATATTTACCGGATTAAACTTCAACTTCAAAGGGTCTTGAATGGATTCAGGTATTTTGTTTTGCTGAATAGAAAGCATTCATACCTGCAATTTTTCTATATCTCGTTCCAACACCTCCCGAATTCTTGGATCAACTTCTTTCTACAAAAGAAATTTTACTGCCAAATCTCAGTTATTAAGATAACAAGTTGAATAATAACTAATGCGTTGACCAAAAAGAAACGAGAAAAACAATAAATTGATAAGCTATCGGGATTGAAAACGCACTATACTTATGCTCATGGATAAGGACCAGGATCCATGGCCTATAAAGAAGAACCATAACGAGGATCTATACAAGGGCCAGCCTTCTCGACCGCTTGTAGGTTCTTATTTTGGAAGCCCTTTATATCTTGAACTAAGTCGTGAATAGATCTTCGATTCTGTTTTCTTCTTTCGTTTATTTGCAGAATGGGCAAACGTTGTAAAAAGACAAACTGAAGAGAGTAAGAGACGGAAATCGATTCTATGTTACCAATTTGCTAGATTTTGCCTCGGGATAATAGGCATTCTTTTCAGAGACGCAAGAATCAATATGCGTTGTAGGAGACGTGGAGCGCCGAACCAGAAGTTGTTTCGTGTTGAATGTTCATAGTTTTTGAGTTGTATGTTGTACCTTTTAGTTTGTGTAGTACAACTTCGTTAAAGGCTAGGTCTATCAGTGTAATAGGCACAGAAAACATCCGGATGTTCTAAGCAGCGATTGAATGATCATAAAAATAAGGATAAATATTTACAGCTATTTACATGAAAACGTTTAACTCGAATTCACTCTGAATCTCTGAAAGCACATAGCTCTCTCTTTCACAAAACTCTTAACTCTAATTCTCTCTTGAAAATATATCCTTGTTCACCATCTATCAAACGTCTCTATACGAATCTAAAGTCTACCCTATTGTATTTACGTCAATACATTTCTCATTACAACAACACATAATTAATATATTCCAAAGCAATTGAGTTCAAAAATAAACACACAGATCTTACATCTAACAACACATAACACATACAACACAAAATACAACATGTACAAAACTTCAGAATTGCGAAAAATAGCGCAAAAATTTTCGGGCAGACCTAAAACCTTTTTTCGTCTGAAACTCTTCAGAGCATAAACGTCAGAAACAGACCGAAACATATGAAAAAGGCGGAATTTATACCCAGACGCAGATCGAAATGCACAAATCAGAAAGCGAAGCCGTTTGGATTCGTTTTAAACACCAATCAGCTTACGGGATGCAGCGGGAAGATAAATAGAATCGACTGAGGCGTCCAAGTGTGAAAACGAACTCTGTCTACACAGAAAAAGTTTTTTGGTTATGATGTGGACAGGTTCCAAAACTCCTAAATGGAAGAAAGGTCTTGCTTTGCCAAATATTTTGAAACAATCCTTGCTGTAACTTTCTGCACCGTTTGGGTTGTCATATGGCAGAATAATGTTTAAGAATATGGTCGTTGTTTCAACCCGCGGGCTGGTTGCTCTCTTTGCCGAAAGTTGTGTTGTATGTAATGCTATGACGTAATTTTCGTAGGTTTGCTACCGAACTGTCGAGTGATGATGATTTTTACTTTTGAAAACATATCAGTTAAAACAAACTAAATACGATTTCATACGGCCCAGAAGAAGCAGAGCTTATTGAGTCTGGGGCGTTTACAACAAAATGAAACAATAACAAGGAACAAAGTAATACAACTCGACACCTTATAAATCTGCTACAAATAATCAAACTAAACTAAACTACTAAAAGAATTACACAGAGCTACTAGGACTCATTAGTTTCAAGGCGAGGAGCAGGTGCAAAATTGCTGACTTTGGGACATTAAAATTGTTTTAGAATCGGGTAGGATAGTTATGAATACTTGATCTGGTTTTAAATAGATTTTTGAAGATGGCAGGTATCTTTTCTTCATTGTATGTGTGTAGATGCAGCATCAGTCTTAAGATTTCCAATTCATATTGATCCGAAACATTTAAAGTTCTAAAATCAACATTAATAGCATTTGTTGAAGCAAGGTGGTTTTTGAGCTGGTTGAGCTGGAGGATTTTCATTATTCTATTTTGATGCACATGCAAGCCTTTCATCAGCTTCTTGGAAGTCTCGCCGAAAATTTCAATAGCATAATCTATTTTAGACTGAATGAAAGCACGATAGAGGGATTTTAAGCAATTTTTGGGAGTTGCTTTTCGAAAGATTGAAGCATAGCGAACAATTTTACTACCTAGTTCTTCTATGTGTTTATCCCACGTAAGATGTTCATCAATAGTCAAGCCTACGTACTTAACATAGTCCTTTTATGTCTTCTCAGAGTTGCAGACTTGCTCTACAAATAGGTTTCTTGTTTTTAGGAGAAAAAATGCAATAGGAAGTTTTTTCAATACTCAGTTGAAAAACTTGCTGTCATATTTCTCAGTTTTCCATGGGTATCCAGAGCTTGAACATGGCAGAGAAGGTCATGATAAAATTCATGTATGTTTGGTCTTTATAATCCATGTATAGTTGGCAAACTGATAATCTTTTATATGTGGGCATTGGCAACCTCAGAAGTATCACCATATCCTTGTTTTAGCATTGACTTGGCTCTTTCAGAACCCACACCGTCTACGGGGAGTGTCGATTGTAACGAACTTTGGGAATGACTAGTTCCTTTAGATAGGAAAATTTTGCCCTATCTCGGATCGGAGCTGGGTCTAACCCCGTCTCAAATAAGCCCAAAACCCAGCCAATGTGTGTACCTTGAAATCTGGATATTTGAAAAACAGGCACCTCTGTTTTCATTCTAGTCCCAATTGTCTTATCCAGCTCTATGGTAAATTTCTCTAGACGTTTCAGCTTTGGTTTACCTTCTTCCATTATAAATCTAGCGTTTACTTCTGCCTCAAAATCAAGCTGGTCACTTCTCTGCTATTATTTGGCTTCCTCTTCTATGGCTGATAAAGGTAAACCTTTACACCTAGTGAAACTTCAAAACGCTCCAAGGACGTTTTTGTTTCTTTTATCCAAACATCTGTTGTTACTTCCGGCTCATTGTCCATAACTAGAATTTCTTTGACATCTTGGATGACATCTAGCCATTTCTCGATCTTCGACGATGACCTACTAACTTCCAGTTCGTGTCTTTTACATCGAGGGGCGATTCACTCTTTGAAATCTCGTACATCTTTGCTAGAAAACCTATTGTTTTCACAGAAATCCCTTGGAAATCCTTTTGTTGTCATAAAAATCTCGTACACTCTTTGAGGAGTGAATTGCGCCTCGTTTTACATTTGATTCATCCGACGGCCTAAAAGACTCAAGTTGTTTTGTCTTTTTCTGGTTGCCATACTGTTCTTACACATTCACTCCGCAAAAGCGAATATTCGATAATCACAGTCACAAATGGTAACTAGAACCGTCGGGGGTTCCACTTTATGGTGAATTAGGTAAGATTCCCCAAAAGGGAGAAAAAGCAAAACACGATTTAAACTCACAGTTTTTCGAACAAAAGAATTGACAACAAAATTATCACAAAAAAAGAAAAAGAAACACGAAAGATTAATTTAAAAACCCACCAACAAGCAGCATAAACTAAAACAATAAATTAAAATTCACTATCTCTTGTTATTGGACTATCACGTTCAGTAAAATAACGAAGACATAAAGATATGTGTTTTGATAGCGAGTTCTCGCACTTCACTTTTTCTCTGTCTAGACGGTCATGTTTTTCTTTTTTATAACGTTATTAAAATAACAATGAAGTTAACAAATGAAGTTTCCGACAAAACATTAGGATCCCCAAGGACCGAGCTGTGTCAAGCGGCTTTGCTCGTGAATTTCAAAATAAAATTTGCAAAGTTTGCAAAATAGATATCTTATTATTCACGGTAGCAACGTCAGTTGATAACGTGTTTAAAACCAGCGGGATCGACAAGTCGAACCGCGTCCAAAAGGTAGAGCCCCGCCCTCAATACAATAGTTGCCATGGTTTTCTAGCTCATAACAAATTGGAGTTCTCAGACGTGTATTTTCCGCAGGAACAAAAGTCCTCATACGATGGATTCTATTGTCTAGCTTATGCTTGACGTGTGACAAATTGGCGTCCTGAGACGTGTATTTTCCGCAGGAACAAAAGCTTCTTACAATGGATTCTAAGGTGAAAAACTGGTCAGATGTTCAAACTGTTTACGAAAAATGATGAAGCCTGAAAATTGTTTGTCCTGCTTTGATGGTGTTGAATTGATACTACATTTTTTTAATAAGCAACCGGTCAATAAGCAACCACGGCTGAGATGTTGTTAAAATTTTTGGTGAAATAGCTTTTTTTTTACTTTTCATCAATGCAAATTTGTCCCATATATTGAAAAGCCAAAAAAGAGCCAAAAATAAGAAACTTTGTTCTGTTGTTACATACTCTGAAGTACCAAATAGGCAATTTTGCTTTCTTAACTTGTATGTTTAAATTTCGTCCTCCTGAGGGCTAATACATGAACCATCAACAATATGCTTTGTTCCATTCTTAAGGCTTGTCTTCATTGGTACTTGAGATTTTCATTTATAAGTGTTTATTAATTACTTATTAATAACTTACATTCATTGTTTCATTGTTCTGTTCACAATAACATTAAGTGTATTGTATTGAGTGAGTATGATATACATGTTTTGTTGATTTGTTAAATATTTCCTATTCTCATACATTCATCCTGACTCTCAAAGGAGAGGTTAAGAATTATTTCCCATTCTGTTGCTACCGTGTTGAAGCCGTTCGGTTCCTTGTTCTATTTAATATCATTCTCAAAAAGCGGCTCAGGTAAAAGGGAAGAAACAAAAACACGGAAAGAAAAAAAAACCTGTAGTTATTACGGCTTTCATTTAGAATTAAAAGCAACTTTTAGGGAGATATCATAAAATGTTGATAATAGACGCTTCCGCAAAAGATGGCCCCCGTTTTTACCTGCTGTTTTCATTAAGGATTTTCGAAAATAATTTCCTTAGACACGTTTTTCACATAGCTGCAGACGCTGAATTCGTAGCTAAGGAAATTATTCCCACAATTCCCCTCGAAATACCCAAGAAAACAAGGGATTGACAGGAACGGCGGCCATCTGTTGCGGAAACATCTATGGGCGTAACAACAACTCGGCCTAAGGGGGATACATTAATGAGAAGCCACAGCGTGTCACTTGCACAAATTATTGAAAAACGACCATGTTTAAAATAACACTATAGTGACATTGTAAGCGTTTTCTTGAAGAAAACTTATACCCCATTCACATTCCAGGTTAAATTGGTTTTAATGAAACCAATTTTGTAAATGTCAAGATGGGTCATTCTTGTGATTTGATTGGTGAAAATCTAACCTGGTGTAAAAATGCTCGATTAATCACATCAACATGAAAGCAGTATTGGTGAAGTTACTAAAACTTTACTAGCTACCGCAGAGGTCAAATTGAAGATCCAATGTTAAACTAAGGATAAACAACACTTGATTATAAGCTACACATTTTACCTCAGCTAATTTATTCCTATCCTCTATCCATTGAAAAAATGCTTTTCCAAACTTCTGCCAAAAGTTAAAGCCACTTTCCTCTAATCCAGGTGTTCTTTCCAACCATTTCTGCTCAAAAAAGAGACAAAATTAAATGAAAAAGCCTCACCAACTAAGAGAAAAAAAATTATCGGGGGAGCAAAAAAATAACCTGCTTAACTTTATGAATAATATAAAATATCTGCCGCAAAATGTAATCAAACTTTAATTAGCTAAACTTCAAACTAAACATCCTAATCAATCCTCAACGTAAAGAATCCCCTGTAGAAAATTAAAAACCCTTACTGCATCTTCACAGAAAACGGGTTTCACGAAACCAGAAGGGCTACCGCATCCGCATCAGCAGTATCTTAATTCACACTGAACGCAAAGAAAATAAAAATTAAAGAAAATAATCCTGACTTCATTGTTCTTGCGAAAAGATAAGTCAAGGATACGATAATACACATGGTTTAAATTGTTGGAAAAACACATGGCTATTAGTAATCACCGGCCCCGGCCCTGCAGCCCCGGCCCCGGCTCCGTCCCCGGCCCTGATTTTTCAAGATGTAATTTTTTATTAGTAATTACCGGCCCCGGCCTTGCAGCCCCGGCAACGGCCCTGATTTTATTACTCCTGCTTTCCAGATGTTCCCCTGCCCGGTGTTTCTTAAATTTTTGATTTACCTATACAAGAACTCAAAACTAAGACGAACAAAAGTGTATGCAAACATGTGACTGATGGTGGAAGTGACAAAGAATATGAATGATAGGAAGTGGGGTAAATTAGTGGGACCAATTCATCCAAACAATATCTCGTGGCTTCGTCACATAATACTTTTTTTTATAAGACACTATATCATTAGATACATGGTCAAAAAGTTACTAAAAAGATACAAAATATAAAAGGTATAACAAGTTAAAAAAGAAAATTAAAAGAAAGGTATAACAATAAATATATTCGGACTTATCAAGGCTGTTTCTGACACTGTATTTGACATGATAGTCACCACTTATCATGACAAGCCTTTGATATTTAGTTGGGCAACGTTTCGGGAGAGATCCGTCTCCCATCATCGGGCAATGAGAAATGTGGTTTCTTGCCTATTTATTGCAAAGGTCGGATCGAAAGGTGTGAAATTAACCGGACCTGCGAGGAAGCTCAGAATTTTTTGGCGCTCAATTTCTAAAATTTGTGGCGCCAAAATTGCGTTCAGTGCAACTTTTGATGTTATTCAACCAGATTTCTGGGATTGAGTAAGATACTTGATTGATACAAGGAGTTGATAGAACTGAGTGAATGCTTTCTTTAACGAGCCTGTTTTTCCAGTTCTTATCTTCATCAATCACTGAAATGTTATCCCAATCCATCTGGTGTTTTTCCGTCCAACAATGATTGGCAAGATCACTTTTGTCAGTTCGACCATGGGTCACATTCGCTTTATGTTCTTTGAGCCTAGTACCTGTCACTCTTTTCGATTGTCCTATATATGATTTAGGACAGTCTCTGCATGGTATTTTGTATACCACGTTCGATTTTTCAAGATCGTCGACTTTGTCTTTTGGTCTTGAAAGCGACTTTTTAAGTGTATTAAGGGAATAAAAAGTAAACCTTATATTTTATTTAGACAAAGATCGACGGATTTTCTCACTTGTCCCTCTGATATATGGCAGGTTCATAGAACATTTAGGCTCCTCTTTGTCAGCCTCAGTATTCTGTCTGGGCTTTGAGATTTTTCTCGTGACCTTGCGTATGTCTTCTTGTTTATATTCATTGGCCTTTAGAACGCTTGAGATTCTTTTGTACTCATTATCTAGATCATCAAGATTGCTCGTGATAGATTTTGCTCTGTTGAAGAGAGAAGATATGACACTGTTTTTGACACTGTCTAAGTGATGCGAGTTTGCATTCAGGTATTGGTCTGTGTGAGTGGGCTTCCTGTACACTGATACGCTTAGACTTTTATTGGCATTCCTTTGAATCTCAGTGTCAAGAAGGGTAGATGGAAAACTCGAACGTGGTATACAAAATACCATGCAGAGACTGTCCTAAATCATATATAGGACAATCGAAAAGAGTGACAGGTACTAGGCTCAAAGAACATAAAGCGAATGTGACCCATGGTCGAACTAACAAAAGTGATCTTGCCAATCATTGTTGGACGGAAAAACACCAGATGGATTGGGATAACATTTCAGTGATTGATGAAGATAAGAACTGGAAAAACAGGCTCGTTAAAGAAAGCATTCACTCAGTTCTATCAACTCCTTGTATCAATCAAGTATCTTACTCAATCCCAGAAATCTGGTTGAATAACATCAAAAGTTGCACTGAACGCAATTTTGGCGCCACAAATTTTAGAAATTGAGCGCCAAAAAATTCTGAGCTTCCTCGCAGGTCCGGTTAATTTCACACCTTTCGATCCGACCTTTGCAATAAATAGGCAAGAAACCACATTTCTCATTGCCCGATGATGGGAGACGGATCTCTCCCGAAACGTTGCCCAACTAAATATCAAAGGCTTGTCATGATAAGTGGTGACTATCATGTCAAATACAAAGGTATAACAAGTTAAAAAAGAAAATACAAATGAGCGTCCTTGTACAAAGTTTAACGCAGTTTAACATAGTTTTCACTAACTTAACAAAAACCTAGCCTGTGCTCAGGCTACAAAAACCACGCTAACCTGCTAAAGTGAATAAGGGTCTGAAGAAGTTATTTGTCATAAAACTACGTGTCGTGGCTGGCCAAAGGTGTGATTTCACACCTAAAAAAGAAGAAGCGTTTTAGACTTACTTGTTTATTGTCTTTCCAGCCAGGCTGAATGGAACATTGAGTGCTTCCTCCATATCGAGTGTATTGAACGATATGAAGGAATAATAATAATAATAACTCATGATATAAAATGCCGGTACAATACTGTACCCCTTCTTTCTCTCTAAAAACCCTATTCTCTGTACTATTGACATTCATCAGTTACATAACTGTCGCACACAAGAATGTTTTTAGGCCAATCACCCATTTCTGTGGTTTGAGGGTGGCGGGAAATTTGAGCATGAATATCTCAACTAACAAGTTACTAAAAACTTCAAATAAAATACTTTTATTCAAGTTAGCTATTAAGGATAACAGGAATTATGGAAATCAGAAAAAATAAAGTTTTGGAAAATAGGGCCGGGGCCGTATATTACAAAAAAATTACATGTTGAAAAATCAGGGCCGGGGACGGAGCCGGGGCTGCAGGGCCGGGGCCAGTGATTACTAATAGCCAAAACACATTATTGAATCATTAATTACGTAAGGCTAGTGTTGTGTTGCATGCTTGCGTTTAGGGGAGTTGGTATTTTTGAAGGATAGTTCGAGCACGTTGAGCAAGATCTTTCGTAATCGAATTTTTTTTGGGTATGTATACGTCGTTATAGTTTCGAATTGCTTTAGGGTTGAGGACTTGGGACTTTCGCACTGAAGGTTTTTCTCTGGATAAGTTAAGATTAGATTGGATTTGATATCTTAGTCAACTACGTTTATATTATTCGCTCGCTGTATATAGCTGTAAATATCCTTATATCCACATTAAGCTTTGTTGAATTTAATATCAAAATAGAAAACGTACATTGGAAAGCCATTGGATTGCGCTATCATTACACATTAGAAACTTTAAACAAAACAATAGTCCGTTTGTTTGAAAGCAACGTTCGATAACGTGACTTGACGTGATGTTTTGGTAACGTGACTTGCTCTGGAGTTCTTCCCAAAGCGAAAATGAGAGCACTCGATTTCTTTCTAAAATGCACAGAAGAGCCTTGGTCTGTATGACTTGGAGAGTTGCACCGCGATTTCATTTAGCTCTGTCGCTCGGCGAAGACGTCTTTCGCAATCTGATCATGCAGTTTTGGGTTCAAATGCCATCAATAGGGGTATATATATCACTAGTAGATTTACATACAACAATACATATTGATAAAATTAGCTGTATCAAAGTAAAAAGTAATACGGGATGTTTGCATGGCACTCTCAAGGAATATAGTGGAAGATTTCATACCTGGCTTTCAAGTGAAAAAAGAGACTGGTCAAAGTATAAAAAGGGTAGAGCGTGATCTATTTGGGCTTGCTTTTTTCGTCGAGTTGTGGTAGCACAGAAAAAGTTTTTCCCACGCTCTTCATTTCTTGAGACCATGAAATATTTTTGTTGGTATGGGATTTTTGTTTAAGTCTATTCTTACAAGCTGTGGCGGAAATGATCTAAATGGCTCACGGGGCACGCCTTGTACATAATTTTTTAGGCTATGGCTGACATCAAGTGACTCATATGACCAATTATCTCTAATTTTAGCCCTCTCAGTTAAGGTTCGAGGCTTTTCCTTTAGGTTCAGCAGGATTTCGAGTTTGTGACTAGGAATGATCCCCCAAATTATATTATGCATAGCGAAAATTGTTTTCTATAAGAGCTCAGCATACTCTATGTAGTTGCTTTTGTGGAACGATGTCTTTTAGTTTTATTTTTCAGAGAAGCCAATCTTGTTAGAAGTTTTCTTTTCACAGCTCTGCAAATATCTTTCCAGTTGGGTCCTTAATCTAAAATAACCCCAGTGATCTCGTTCTTCTTACACACATAATTTCTGAGTTGTCAAGAATTGGTGGTTCATCGAAATTCATTTCATTAAAATGGGGACCGCAAGTTAACATGTATTCGGATGGTTAGAATATACAGTCAACTTATTGACTCTCGTTTATTCTGAAAATTGAAATATTGGTAAGATCGCATTCAGCATTCTCAAGAAGATTTTCAAGGCTTTTCCTGCTATTAACGTGCATGTATCATCTACATGCATGCTTGCTTTCCATAAGTTTAGGCATTTCTCAACATTGCTTCGATGGATTAGAAACAGGAGTGCCGAGTTAGAAGCCCTGAGGTATCCCACTCGTTATCATTTGGCGAATGATTTTTGCCACTCTACGATGCTAAACGTTTTTCTATTTTTCAGGCATTAAGGCGGATTTACATTCAGTGTATTTTTTCGCACGCGCGACATTTTGCGGTCGACTTCTTGCGATCGACAGCCAAGATTCAAATTCTATTTAGGATTTGGGCGATCGCAGACTAATTGTTTTGTGTTAATCCGATTAAACTCATTGTGTTCTGATTGGTTCGTACAATGGATCGATATCAATCGATCGCAAAAGTAGAAAGGGATTCGGCTATCTGTAAAACATGGAGTGTGGAATTATGGAGTGGAACGGTGGAGAGGAGTAGAGTGATATGGAATACGCTTAATTTAGGATGTTTTGCAACAAAAAATACATCAAAATGCTCCTTGTAGTCTTCTGAACCTATTTAACTCATAATATTGCTAAAATATGCTAACATTTCCATGAAATTACCATCGCTATCAAAACAATTGAGCCCAGACAGCTTCCAGACGCGAGTGTTTGGATGAAAAATCTGTAAAACATGGAGTGCTGGAGTGGAGTGGAATGGTCAACTGGAATGTGAAAATTAAAGGACATATGTTGACAATAATGTAACAAAACTTTTACCAAAATCTTCCTCTTGGTCTTCTGAATTGAAATAACAGTAAGCTTTATATAAATATTTTCGAAATGAACGTCTTTTCGAGTATGAAGAAAACCCTGCCTTCTGGCATTTTTCTTCAAATTTCAAGAATGCAGACAGTAGATCAAAGTCGAGCCGCAGGACACACATGTCACAATTAGCTCATTAATGTAAATAAGAACTCTTTCCAACACTTGTAGCGTTATTGACGGTGATTTCGTACAGGATTGTACAACAAAGGCTTAGTCAAGTCAAAATGATTTGAATATTTATATTGCATCACAAAAATAATTGTAAAAAATGTCTTGCACATAAATTCGATCCCAGTGAAATGCAAAAACTTTTTTTCTGTGACACCGGAAATTGATGCAGGGAGTCGCTCTTGTGAGCCTGGGACTGAATGGAAATTCACCTGTACGCAAACCAGTCTCCTGTAGTTGCTCGTACAGCATATTTCATTAATTTTGTTAAAAACGTCGAGTGATCTACGATATCCAATACTTTTTTAAGGTCAAGAAAGATGGCAATGTTGACTTCTCTCATTTCCATAGTGGTATTCCTTGTCGCATAAGCTATGCGATAAAATATTCAACGTTCTTACTTTTCTGAAAAACGAATTCGCAAGAGACCAGACTATTTACGATGTAAGTGTGAACCAGAAAATATATTTATGCAACACTAAAGTGTATCAAATTTATTTTAAGTCAACTATTATAAAAATTCATCAGTGTAAATACAAGTTTCTTACCTCTACTACATCAAATAAGGACGAGTCTTTTTCGGATTCAAGAATAAGTTTCTCAACTTCAACTCTTTTTTCAAAAGTCTTGAACGTTTCTCTGCGTGAAACAAATATGACAAGAAATATAAATAAGCAAGCAAGTTCTGTAAAACTTAAAAAATATTTAGAAGAATCTTCCGAGTTAGACTTGATTTCCAAAAGGAACTATTGTCTGTAGTGGTCGTTCCATCTGCTGTCATTTCCATGCAGAGTCTTCGTACCTCTAGACACATAGTTTCCAATAATCGAAGACTCTATCTTCCTAACTTCCGTTAACAACGATTTTGTCCCTTTCGATCCATACTCATTAACCATCACATGTTCAATTCAAAACCAATTTTTATTGATTTTATTTGAAGAGCGATTTTCGATATATAGATATCTATTCTCATTATGAAATATAAGCTGTAGCATTTCTCGCCTGTGTATAAACCCTCGATGACAACGTATAAAAGTATCAGCGCGACACGTAGCACAGTATATCAAGGCGAGATAAGTCTTCCAAATTTGACTGGATTTGTTCTCATTAGTATGCTCGATAAAAAATGGTCAGGTGAAATCAAGGTCTATGAGTAGAGATATGAATTAACATGTAATTGAATTAGAGTATTATCTTTTATAGTACACTTACCTTCGATAAGTATCGCACCACCTTTCTCAAAATGGCGGCTAGCTGTGGCTCTAACCTAAAGCAAGCTATTATCAAAACAAACACAACAGGGCTCAGGAGCCCCACGACTAACGATTTTGGCGGGATAATATTCGCCATTTTACTGGCTTTCCGTTAGAAATAAAACTAACGAACAGTTAAAATGTTTTGGCAGAGAAATTCATTCAGAAGTTGGAGCACAGTGTCTTCAAAAGATTTAGGAATATCTCTTTCAACTGGTGTCAAATTCAATGATAAATTGATGGGTTAACTTGAAGAAATCGACTAGATATTGCTCCTATCTGAAGAAGAATTCCCTGACCTTTCTTTTGGTAGCCAGATTTTTACTGAAAAAGGGCTTTTTGTATTGAATTAAAATGTTTCAGGGTCTGCAATAATTCCAGGTGAGCAAAATTCTGTACTGCTGTTTTATATGACTCTGTTTTCACTGAGAAACAAATATTATCAGAAAACCGTGAAAACTTTTCCATTCACATTTTTGCTAGACTAACTCCATTTTAAATATCTGAACATTAAAATTTAGGGCAATTGCTTTAGAAACATGGAAAGAGAGTAAATTGTTTACAACTGGTCTTCATGACCTGCATCAAAATATCACTCACCTGACATTAATGTCAACTTTTAAATCTGCTCACAATATTGAAAAAGTCTTCCACACTAAACATTTTGTTATCAAAATAAAGATCAGAAAATTCTTCTTCGGATATCAACAAAATCTAGTCGACATCTGCAAGTTAACCTAACAATTTATCATTGAATTTGACACCAGCTGAAAGAGATTTTCCTAAATCTTTTGAAGACACTGCTCCAACTTCTGAATGAATTTCTCTGTCAAAACATTCTAACTGTTCGTTACTTTTATTTCTAACGGAAAGTCAGTAAAATGGCGAATATTTTCCCGCCAAAATCGTTAGTCATGGGGCTCCTGAGCCCTGTTGTGTTTGTTTTGAAAATAGCTTGCTTTAGGCCTAGAGTCACAGCTAGCCGCCATTTTGAGAAAGGTGGTGCGATACTTATCGAAGGTAAGTGTATATACACGTAACACTCTCATAATAATAGTTTTAAGAGTTTTTAAAAATGTTGAAAAAATAGTTGAAAAAAATTCTATAGCAACGCCATTAGCAACCGAAAATATGTGGTAAAAGTTTCAGAAAATCGACCCTATTATCTCTGCAAGACTAAAATCATATTTTCTATTAAAGCCAATTTATTGAAGTTGAGTAGTCGAGTAGGCCACCGATAGCCTCTGTGGCATGTTTCATTAAACTCTGAATCGTATGTTTACTTAGTCAGTCGACAATACGATCCCAGTTACCGCCATCCGCTCGTTTCTCTGTATCTGTTCTATTACTGCGGCCTCAAGTGTTAATAATAGTTTTAGACAGGTCCCTTCCCAGCAAAATCAGAAAACTTTTCCAGTTAAACTTTTGAAAACGGAATCTAGGTTTTCAAACATGCTGAATTCGAATTTCACCTGGGGACTTTTGAAATTTTGACCGGAAGTTGCCTTTTTTGATGACGTCATAAACACGCGATTTCGGTAGTTTTTCGAGAATATAATCTCAAGCATTCCATTAAGCCGAATAATACATGCATATTCGCAGAGAGGGCAAACAGACCTTTCGATTGATATATAATTCTTTCATTTTTAATGAACGTTGAATTTTCACTGATGACGTCATCAGCTGCTACAGGCAACATGGTAACACTTTCCAAGTGCAGTGTAACTTTATCTAAGGATTGAAACAAGCAACGTAGACAAACTTTTGGGTGAAATATCCATATATGACTGCAAAAGGGGCAACACGACCTTGCCATTTCGAATTTTTTCATATTTTTTAAATACAGTACAATTTTTCCTATGTGACGTCATCAGATCTAAAGGCATTATAAGTAGTATGCGGTTGTATGTAGACAAGGAAACACAGATGGTTACCCGGGTAAGAATGAAGGAATGTGAAATCTTGGAGTGCTGGAATTTTGGAATTGTGGAATGTGAATTGTGGAATGTGGAACGTTAAATAGGAAAATGTTGGTTGCCAAAAACATTCTTGTATTGTCTGTAATAATTTTATATGGCGATTCACATGGCAAGTTTTGTATCACCTAAAGGCTTTTTATAACTAAACTAACCTTGGAACGTCCGTTGGAAGTTTGAAAGTGTTTTTAATTATAAAGGCATTTTTTGGACTGGTTGAGCAAGATCAAGTAAGAAATACTGAAATAAAAGAGAGCTAAAAGAAATACTCACCAAGTTTACAGCTAAGCAAGCGACAGCTAATTATGAACACTGATGAATTTAGAAAACAATTACAACAAAAAAGGGGGTTTGTTTGATTTTTGCCCATTCGTTTCGTCAGTCAAGATATCACATCAGCTAATATGAGATGAAAAAGCATATTGTATACTGTTCTATGCACCAGTTACTAGATTGCAAGACTATTAGTTTTCCATAGCTTTGAATGTAAAAATCAAGGCAAGAGGCTCTTGGAAGAGGGAAATTATCTTGTATAGAAGACAAAAACCAAAATATGTCATGAAATGCCCTTATTTCAAAATAGTTCCTTCGCTGGTATAACCATTTCATTTGACTTAATATGAAATAAGTATTCAGAGGACAAACAAGGAAACATTTTGTACCAAATATATATATATATAGTCCGGTACAAGAGAAAGAATATCTTATCCATTTTCTGGTCCTACTTTCATGCGGTTTGGGTTCTTTCTTATGATGATAGAAATATTTTAAGCGTCTGGGCCACCCAGATTTTTTATTCTTGTTGTCGTAATGGCGGATTTTCCGATTTTCGGATTCTTTTTCTTCAAACCACAACATATTATGTATCATTCGATTTGACATTTGATGCTGATCAAACTTTTATATAAAACTTGTACCTGAAATGCAAGCAATCTCGAGATATTGAGCACTTTCGTTTTCATAATTCAGGGGGTTTAGCAATTTTTCGAATTGGTTTTAACAACGGCTTTGATAAACTACATGTTTGATGCATGAAATATTACCGCCATTTTGAAGAATGGAATATATTTTATTTCTTTTCACTGAGATTCGTAGAATATTCGAACTTAAGCTGAATGTACCCCCTGACAAGGACGTGAAAAACTTTTCGTTCAACAAAATAAGATTGCCAAGCCTCGATGCCTTACCGGTTTTTCTCAACCAATACGGGGCTGCCTCGACTAAGACGGTTTTCTCGACATACACGGATAGGCCTCCATTCCTAGCCAGCTTGAAATATACATCGGGCTTACAGAAAACTAATTTAAGACAAGATATAGAACCCACACAGCATCATTCTGACAAGAAAAACACAGAAACTCCACAGAACTTAGGAAACATATCTGGACCCTAAAGGACAACACTATTGAACACTTCATTTCCTGGCGTATCCTCTCAACCTATCCTACGTACAATAGCTCCAGCAAAAGATGCAATCTATGCCTTAAAGAGAATTTCCTAATTATCTGCCACCCGACCTATCGACACTTAACATACGTTATGAACCTGTATCATCTTGCCGCCATTTAAATAGCATTGGCAAGATTTACAATGAATGCTACAATGAAAATGACATTAGATTACCAAAGTGCCTGGGTACAAAACATCGTCTTGATGAGACAAAACAAGAATATGAGCTCCGTTTGAATATGCAAAACAAAAGATACAGCAAGAAGCAGAATTGTTCCTGTGAACAAGAAAGAACTATGACAAATAGTTTAAAAACATTGACAATAAATTGAAAATTTGATTGAGACAAAAATATGGTGAAGATTCATTCAAGACGCTGCCCTTAACATATCAATAGAAAATGGAACGCCTAACTGAAGAGATCCCATAGCCATCAGCAATTACAGATAATATTTAGAAAGAGCAGATACTCCTCCACTGCACTGGTGATGACCCTCCACATTGCATTGGCACACTCCACTGTACTGATGATAACCCTCCACGTTGTATTGGCACCCTCCACTATACTGATAATATCCCTCTAAGTTGTATTTGAGCCCTCCACTATACTGCACATCCTTCATATTACTGCACAGAAGGTTGTACGGGACGATACTCATTAACTCCTGCGATACAGTGTCTAGTGACATTTAAGTCGATTTATTCCGATTTTTTGTCGTAGGAAATTATCATTTAGATAACGCACAGACACGTTGAAGATGGGCATAGGTAGACGTTTTCCCGTCTCACTTAATATGCTTGATATTCTTTTTGTCTTCTGTTACAGGATAGTCTTGAATATAAGGCCTTGTGATGTTATTTCATGCTTAATCCTACGGACTTTCTTCATTATATTTTTTTACTACCGTATTCCCATTAGCGTATTTGGTCGTTGCTCTAACTTAGTCAAATCTTGAATATGGAGATGCAAGCTCAATATTGTTTCTGCGAATAAAACTTAACTTTCTCATTAGCTGGTATCAATTTGTTTATAAATCGTTTCAACGACATGATAACTGGTATAGAAAAACCGTTAGTCTGATGATGACGGTTTGAAAAAATATATATATATATATATATCATATAAAGGAACAATGAAAAAAGACGATCTGGATAACAAAATACTCTCGACGCGTTTCGGCTATCGAGCCTTCCTCAGGAGAATAAGTTCAAAAACAGTTACAAAAATTATTTTATGGTTTACAATAGATTAGTGTTACGTCAGATTATGCAAATCAACCAGACGTCTTAGTGATTTTCGGGATTGGTTTGCTACACAGGGAAACGATGAAGTGGAAAGAACAATGATTGTAGCAGAACCTGTGTTAGTTTATTGTTGTAACAGGGGATTAGCTAGCTTAGAGTTTAACCCCTGTGGATGGATTGTTTTTAAGTGGGTCATCCAAGCAGTTTCACGCTTTTCTAGTACAATTTTGGCATCTTCGCGCTCTGTGTTTTCTATTCGTTCTATAATTGTGAAAATAGCGTCACGTTTAAAGTTGTGATTTGGTAGTAGAAAATGTTTTTCGACGGGGAGAAGTTTATCTTTATCGCAGTTTTTGATGCGCGAGCGGTAGTTATTAAGGCGGATGTTGAATTGCCATTCAGATTTTCCAACGTACTGTATTTGGCATAGCTTACATTGTAGGAGATATACAACGAATTTACTTTTACAATTAGTTTCATGGAAAATTTTGTATGTTTTGCCGGTGGATTTGCTTTTGAATTCGTCTGTAAGTTGAACTTGACTACAGCATAAACTGCCTTTGACATTGCAGGGTTTACAAAATTTTACTTCATGGTGTTTATTGAGTTTGATGTTTCTTTGGACTTTGTTGTTAAGAATAGTATTGCATCCTATCAGATCTTTCAAATTACGGCTTCTCTTGTATGATATAACGGGTGGTTCCTGGAAGTGTGTTTTAATATCGGGTTTTATGTGTAAAATATTCCAATTAGATTTGAAAATTTTACTAATAGGTGGCAGAGTTGGGTTGAATGTTGTAACGAATGGAATGCGAGTATTTTTTTGGGTGGTTTTGTATGATAGCGTTTCTTGGCGTGATAAATTCGATGCTTATTCAATTTGTTTTTCTAATAGATTTTTGTCATAGCCTCTGTTGAGGAAATTCTCCTTTACTTCAGTACAGTGGTGTATATAATCCGTGGTATTAGAGCAGATGCGTCGAAGTCTCAGTGCTTGTGAGTAGGGTAGGCTTTCTATTAGATGTTTGGGATGGGAGGAACAGAAATGAAGGTAGTTATTTGTGTCTGTTGGCTTTTTGTATAGGGTGGTTTGAATTTTTCTATCATTATCGATGTAAACCATAGTGTCTAGAAAAGGTATTTTTGTTTTAGATGTTACATAATCAAATTTAATGGAGTCATGTCTTGTGTTTAAGTCATTGATAAATTCATTGAAGTTTGATTCTGGCAAATTGTAAATTAGAAATATATCGTGTATGAATCTACAGTAAAAAAGACAGTCTGCTAGTACTTTAGGGTAAATGTACGTTTCCTCAAAATTACCCATAAAGATCGTTGCATATGAGGGTGCCGCAATGGTTCCCATTGCACAACCTTTTACTTGAAGAAAATTTTCACAATTGAATGTAAAGTTATTTACCGTGAGAACATGGTTCATTAATGTTGCTATTGTTTCAGTGCTAGGTTCTTTTGTGGGGCGGGTATCAAGAGATTGTTTGAGGGCTTCAATTCCTTCTGTATGAGAAATATTGGTGTAAAGGGATCGAACGTCCATTGTAACAAGAATAGCGTTATTTGGTATTTGAGTGAGTTTTTGTAATTTGTTTATGAAGTCAGTTGTATCTTTAATGTATGATTTAACTTGTTTTGCCAATGGTTGGATGTGATGATCTACGTATTTGAAGATTTTAGAGGTATTACAGTTAATGGAGGAGACAACAGGTCGACCAGGGTTATTATTCTTATGTATTTTGGGAAGTAGGTACAGCTTAGCAGTTTTAGAATTATCGGGTACTAGTGCATTAAACAATTTGTCATCTATGAGCTGCTCATTTTTCATTTCCTTGAGTGAGTTTGTGATTAATTTAGCATAGTCTTTAGAAGGGTCATTATTAAGTTTTTGGTAGAAAGTGGTGTTGGATAATTGATTATTCGCTTCGGTAAGATATATATCATATGTATGTATGTATATACACACAGACCCTTTTCGCATAACAATAGAGAAACCACAAATACGAGGAAGTAAGCTTTGAAGTAGCCCTAATTGGTCATCATGAAAACCAAATTTTTGACAAAGGCATTTGTAAACAAGTAGATGATTCATTGCGCCAAGTATTGGGCAGAAGTGGCCGAAGTTTTTACTTACTGTAGAAAATAAGATTTTTTCATCCAATCAGAAAATCCTGAAAGTTCTCATTTGCATAATAAGATACTACCGAGCAGAGTGGAGTCTTCTGTTGCGTTCTGGATATGTCTGCAAAGTTTTGGTAGTTTTCAGAATATTCTCGATTTTCTTATTGCCTAATAAGATATTTAGTGGGGAAATCCCGAGAGAAATGAGAGTAACCAACTGCGTTACGGAAATGTTTGCTGAGACATTTTCTAGGACGTGACGCAGATATTGTCGAGAAGATTCTCGAACTCGCTTGAATATGTTCCTTAGAACAAATAGGTTACTAATACCGTAACAGTTGATGATAGTGATGATCATGATCATGATCATGATCATGAATACAATAATTATAATGATGATGATGTAAATGATGATGATGATGATGATGATGATGATATTGAAGATAATCATGAGAAGGGTATAATGGTGATTGTTGCGCTGACGATGATTATTATGATGATGATGATCATGTTGATGGTGATGATGATGGCAATGATGATGATAACGATGATGATGATGATGATGATAACGAAAACAATTATGATGATGATAACGATAACAATTATGATGATGATAACAAATTCGATGATGATGATGACGACTATGATGGTGATTTTTGCCCTTCGGAACCTGCGATAGCCTGGCTACGTTCTAATAGAAGTGTTGAAGCTTTTAGTTATTCTTGATCATTGATTTATATCCCCTAAACCTCTTCATCGGACCGTCTTTATACAACGCTCTATTTTCACAATTTTTCAGCAAATCATTGTGAGCAAGCACAAAATTTCTTTCTTTAACGCAATGCATGTTGGTTAAAATCCCCCTTCCCCACCTGCCATCCATTCCGAAATAGTCTTTGGATGTAGCGTAAATTTAATGCTAGTTAATTCATGTGTTAATTCAATTTGTTTAATATGGTAGAGCATAGAACACAACCATACTCTAACATGACAATTTATAAACGTGAAAAAACATACTTGTAGTCTTGATTGTTGTATCTGATGCGATTTTCCTGCCACATGAAAAGATGAAAGTTAACATCGAGAATTCGAAGACGAAATATCCGGAAGATCATTAGGCACCTCCTCAACATCTATAGCTTATATCTACTAAATTTGCATGAACGTTTGCGGTTATAAAATCAAATTTTAAGTTGCCAATACGTCGGGATCCTAAAGAGCCCATAAGCAACCAGACGTTTAAAAACTAACTGAAATTGCATTCAAGTAGGAGACATCCTAGCAATTAGCAGCAAGCCCCAAACAAAGTTGAAAAAAAATAAAACATTATAAATCCTTCAAGGCTCCTAATAAACAAGAACATTCTACACCAGTAGCAACAAACAGTTAGTTTATGGTGCATCACATTGTAGAACGTTTAAACAAATAGGCACTGCATGTGGTTAGGACCGCTTTCATTACAAGCCTTTGCAATTTAACGACTAATGTTTGGGAGAGTTCCGTTTACAATCATTGGACAATAACACAACTGAGGAAATTCGCATCCAGGTATTGATTAAGTGTGAGTGGGCATTCTGTACACTGATAGGCTAAGACTATGACGATAGTGCCACTTTTTAACATATACAATATACAATGCTGAGGGCAAGAAAAGGAAGATGGTGAATCCTCTTGACTTTAGAAGAAAAGGGAAAAAAGTCCATCTTTGTCAAAACAAAACATTAGGTGCGATTTTAATTCCCTCCATGGGCTCCAAAGGACACACTCATTGGCAAAACAAGAGGTTGACATTCGAGAAATCAAACCACCTTGCAGAAAGAAGATACCTTGAAGAAATATCAGAAGTCTAACAAGTGACAATCTAAAAGAGAGACTGTTGCCACAAAGAACAAAAATCGACTGTGATCTATTGATGAACGGACAAAAATTGAACAAAGTTACGTTTTGGGCATTACCCTTTATCAAGTGACGGTTTATTTTAAAATACAAATATTAGCAGTTCGAAAAAATGAAAACCAGGCAAAAAAAAGATATACAGGAAAAACGAAGAGAAAACAAATTAAGAAGTATTATTTGTGTGTGGATCTACAAAAACGAAAACTGTTTATTAAGCCCCCGTGGAGTGAGTGTTCCTAATTTAGAAATGATTTCTTTTCTAAAGCTTTCTTTTCTTGAGAATCTGATGGTGCATGGGTGAGGGCTTGAGCTTCCATAAGGCGATGGAATGGTTAAGGAGTTGAATTATTTGGGGATGTTGTCGGCGAGGGGCGATTCATTCTTTGAAAACCTCGTACACCTTTGCTAGAAAATCTATTGTTTTCACAAATATCTCTTGCAGATCCTTTTGTTTTCATAAAAATCTCGTACACCTTTCTGAGGAGTGAATTGCCCCTTGGTTGTCGGCGTCGTCTTGGTGATTCTGTTGAAGATATATTTTGTTTCTGACGTTTCGATGTTCACCAAAGCGGTTGGTGAGCTGGTGGGATTTTTCATGAATGTAGAGGATGTTGCATATTGAACAGTGAATACAGTAGATGAGACAGGAAGAGGAGCAGTTAAAATGTTGTCGAACAGTGATATTTGAGGATCTAGAAGAAGACTTAATGGAGGTGTTGTAGTCGGTGTGGGAGCAGGTGTTACAATTGCCATGGTTACAGGGAATAGAGCCAGGTAGTTGGGCGGATGGAAGGTTGGATTTCACTGGGAGGCCTCAAAGATTGGTATCGCAATGGTAGGACAGAAGAGTTGACCAAAGCAATAAATTAAACAAAAACCGCATTTCTCATCGCTTGTTGATGGGATATCGAGCTCTTTCGTAACTTTGCCAACAAAAATATCAAAGGCTTGTCATGATAAGCAGTAATCATAATGTCTTAAGGCCTGGCTAAGCTAGGAGACATGTCGTGCATGAAATTGTAGGATGTGACATGTTCCCTCAATTTTTTCTACTTTAACCCACCTTGGAAACTTTGATCGGCACGACAAAATTTGAAGCGACACAACTCCAGAAACATGTTACTTGCTTGTCACTTGCATGTTTAGCCTCTCTGGAAGACATGCCAAATAAAATGTCATGCGTGACCAGTCTCCTAGTTTAGCTATGCGTGACCAGCTTTATACTGTTGGAAAACAGTCTTCATATGTGCAAATTTACTCTTCTAAACTACCATGTTTCCTTTAATTGATCATTGACTAAATACTTAATACCATAAAAGCGTAGCCTTTCCAACGAATTGAATATATTTTATGTTTCCGATCTTCATTTAAAAAGTCTTAAGAAAAATAAAAAATAAAACCAACAAACCTTCTTAACTCCAAGCTTGTTCTCTAACAAACGAAATTGAACACTCTGAAAGCCAGAAGCTGGAGCAAGCTGTTCACTGAAATACAAATTAGTACAGATTATCTTCCCATAAAATTTAAATTTAAGAAAACGAAGACGCCAAGTAAAATGTGTCAGAACAAATAAAGATCAAGGAAAAACTAAACTATGAGGAAATTAGTAATTACCGAAATTCCATGAAATCTAGCGGTTTTATAGTTTCTAGAATCATCATCTGATCCACCAAAATCTACCGAACAAGAGACTTAATTACAAAAACCAATAAAAATTATGCATCAAGGGACAGTGCGTCTGAAATACTTGAAATGTTTCAGTCCCGAAGTCAACAAGCAAAGCTGTTTCAAAATAAGGCTCTCTTATATAGTCATTATCATACATTTCATATGAACGGGCGCTCCCAAAGAAAAGATCGTGGTAACAAGAGCTTGATGAAGAAAAAACAAATTGCTAATGTTAAAACAGACTTGCATTGAAAAATCAGAGAATTTTTTATTTTCAGGGTTCACATGTGCAGCGACAATTACGTGCGATAGCATGGGTGCTATGTTTCAAATGTGGAAATCGGTCAAGTGCGTGCAGATCAAATCAACTGCCAGGAAACGGGAGTGGGTTGCTTCAGGAGGTGGGGGTCGAGGTGTGAGAGACAAAGAAAATTAGTCTTCGTTGCAAACAACAAAATTCTTTGAAATATACTGGAAATATACAGATTTTAAAGCGTCTATATATTATAAAAACGATTCTCAAAGAAAACAACACATTACATCACACGACCATGCTTTGAATTTACTTACAGAACCATATGAAAAGAACAAACTCAAAAGAAAATGGATTTTAGGTTAGTCCCAGGAGGTAAGTCCACCTCTATTATTCGGAAACCTTCCCAGACTCTAGCAAAAGTTCAGCTCACGTTCCTTTTTTGCAACATTTTCTGAAGAAGAATTTACTATCTGGTGGAATGGTTGGAAAAGAATGGGGGACCAATGTAATCAGGAAAAGTCTTGGTTTTATCAAGGCTAATCTGGAAAGCAGAATCTTGTCTTGGTAAATCTAATCTTGTACTTCTGGCTGCTACAACTACGGCTGCCACTGGATGTTATTCAATCTATTTTGCACATCTGTATATACTAAAATAGGGGTTGGAGTAGAGAAAATTTTGTACCCTCTGCTATGCATTGGGTAGACAAGCCAATGCCCTTTCATTTATCCATCTCTGCTGTAGTCTCTCAGGGAAAGTGGGGCAAACCCATCTTTCATGTGTGTCATTGGTGCCTGTTTAAACGATCCACCAATTTTTTTCTATACAAAAATTATCACAAAATAGCAACAAGGCATAGTAGCACAGCCAGAAAGGTGCCGTGTCTCGTGAGCTGCAATGCTGAGTCGGAGATTTGACTCCCATCAGGAGAGAATCTTTTCACCAAGTCTTTTATTACTGTGATTTTCGTGATGAAAATATTGTTAAAAGGCTGTGGAGACGTCTTGTAACTAAAATTTGCATTTTGAATAATATAAAAGTTTCCACGCTAGCGAATCTATACGCACTACTGTGGTGGATACGCACTACCGTGGTAGTGTATTTTGCGTACTGTGGTGGGGTTTTTTGCGTACTGTGGTTGATAAGCTCTACTGTGGTGGGTTATTATCCGTACTGTGGTGGGTTATTATGCGTACTGTGGTGGGTTATTATGCTTAATGTGGTGGGGTTTTTTGCGTACTGTGGTGGATAAGCTCTACTGTGGTGGGTTATTATGCGTACTGTGGTGGGTTATTATGCTTGTTGTGGTGGGGTTTTTTGCGTACTGTGGTGGATAAGCTCTACTGTGGTGGGTTATTATGCGTACTGTGGTCGGTTATTATGCTTAATGTGGTGGGGTTTTTTGCGTACTTTGGTGGATAAGCACTACTGTGGTGGGTTATTATGCGTACTGTGGTGGGGTTTTTTGCGTACTGTGGTGGATAAGCACTACTGTGGTGGGTTATTATGCTTGATGCGGTGACATTCTTTTGCTGTCTGTGGTCTGTGGTTGATACTCACTATTTGGGTGGTTTTTTTGCTTCATATTGTATGGATCCGGCTTTGAAATAACAGGTCATTTTTGATTGTCACTGATCTTTTGATCATCTACAAACAGATATTTTGACTATTTAAATTCTAAATTTGAAAATTTGACCAACTGTAGGAAATTGATGACAGTCCTAGCTAAAATGATATCCCAAAACACACAGAAAGTCTTATTGCTTTTCACGCATTTGGAATAATGCAGGAAGGCCCAAACCACTTCGAAATAATTTTTTGTGAGGTTTATCTGAGATTTTTTACAATCTTTGAGAGTTCCTAATATGCTCTGTTTTTTTTAAAACCAGGCTCAGAAAATATAAGACTTTCTGTATGTCTTGGGGTTTTTTCGACTTTCGAATTTAAATAGTCAAAATATCTGTTTGTAGTTGATCAAAAGATCAGTGAGGATCAAGAATGACCTGTTTTTTCAAAGCCGTATCCATACAATATGAAGCAAAAAAACCGTATCAACCACAGACCACAGACAGCAAAAGAATGTCACCGCATCAAGCATAATAACCCACCACAGTAGTGCTTATCCACCACAGTACGCAAAAAACCCCACCACGTTAAGCATAATAACCCACCACAGTACGCATAATAACCCACCACAGTAGAGCTTATCCACCACAGTACGCAAAAAACCCCACCACAAGAAGCATAATAACCCACCACAGTACGCATAATAACCCACCACAGTAGAGCTTATCCACCACAGTACGCAAAAAACGCCACCACATTAAGAATAATAACCCACCACAGTACGCATAATAACCCATCACAGTAGAGCTTATCCACCACAGTACGCAAAAAACCCCACCACAACAAGCATAATAACCCACCACAGTACGCATAATAACCCACCACAGTACGCATAATAACCCACCACAGTAGAGCTTATCCACCACAGTACGCAAAAAAACCCCACCACAGTACGCAAAATACACCACCACAGTAGTGCGTATCCACCACAGTAGTGCGTATAGATTCGCTAGCGTGGTTCCTTTGATATTACTTTTAATGTGTTTTCTCAGAATGTTACGATAAGTGGGAGATTGATTCATCACAAGAAGGCTGTGGAGACATCTTGTAACTAAAATTTGCATTTTGAATAATATCAAAGTTCCTTTGATATTACTTTTAATGTCTTTTCTCAGAATGTTACGATAAGTGGGAGATTGATTCATCACAAGAAGACTGCACAACAAGGTAGCCCAGTGGTTAGGACGCTCGCCACCTACACCAAGGGCCGGAATTCAAATCCTACCTAATGCAATTCTTATGGTTTTGGTTTTTGTTTACTTCTTGACTTTAAATGATCAAAAAAGTCTGTTTAAAGTTCATTTTAATTTGATGTTCGTTTCTATTTCAATTTAATTTCAATTTTACTTTTTATTTTGTTTAAAGTTTAGCTTCAATACTTTTTTGATTTCAAATTCAATTTCCATTTGCTTTAAGTTTGAAAACAGAATAAGATTGAGTTTAAGATATAATTGCACTTCAAGACTAAGACAAGATTTGAATCAAGATTCCACTTTTAATTTCACTTTTTATTTTAATTTGAATTACATCTGTAAGATTAGTTTTTAATTTCAATTTTAATTTTACTTCACATTTAAATTTCAATTTAAATTCTAAATTTGATATTAGTTTTAGTTTTAGTGTTACCTTTATTTTTAATTTTTGCCTTAATTGTCATTCCAATTTCAGTATAAATTTATGTTCAACTTAAGAATTCAATTAACTAAAGATTAAGATAAAAACTTTCATTTGGAAGAAGATTAGATTGATTGAGAATTAAGATTCTGTTCCACTTGAAGATTAACAAAAGATTTAGATTAAAATGAGGAGTTAAGTTTCAGATTGCAGTAAGATTAACTTTAAGATTGAGATTAAAATAAAGATTAAGTTTAAGATTACCATTAAGATTAAGATTAAGATTGGGATTAAGATTAAGATTTAAATTCAAATTGACATAGAAGTTAAGATTAAGATTCACTTTAAGTTGAAGATAAATAATAAGACTAAGGCCAAGATTAAGATTAAGATCAAGGTTCAAGATAAAGGTTTGTATTATGGTTCTAATTCAGATTAAAAGAAAATATAACCACTTGTATACACAATTCCTTTGAGGAGAAAGTTGCAATTGGCGGAGTTCATGGGAGGCAATGGTCCTTCCAAGGTGGTGGTCTTATACAGGCAAGGTCTAGTCTGTATAAACTAAAATGGAAAACGGATTAGTGAAAATATTGTAGCAGGTCATCCTTCCAGGCCATCAAAGCTGCAACCGTTCAGACTTTTCCCACTCTCCACCTTCCTTGCGTAGGCGAGCAATTGCCCTATGTTTTTGTCTCTGCTGTAGTCTCGGGGTAATTGGGGCGACAGTACCTCAGAGGTCTGGAGTTCAAATCCTGTTTAGGGCTGTAATTTATAAACAGTGAGAAGACCTGAAACGACCTGAAACGAGCTGAAACCACATGAAAGGAGCCGTCAAATTTGGAATCGAGGCTGAAAGCAGCAGAGACGACCTGCTATCTTAGCAACAAAGTGTTAAGATCAAGGGATTTATATATATCAGCTATTTGTCAGAATTGTGCATTTTATGAAGCAAGCATGAAAATTGACATACCTACCCAGTTTGATACGCTTAAGTAATGGGATACAGACCTCAATCGAAAAATGCCCCCAGATGCTATTTTTAGACTGGGGTACTTGGTACCATACCTCTACAAGCGTTTCAACTGTAACTATGTTGGGAATTAAGATATTGAAATGAAACTTGGCAAGTATACACAGTTTGATAAGCTGAAAAAGATAGGATGCAGACCCCTCCGGAAAAATGCCCCGTTATTCTATTTTTAGACTGGGGGACTCGGTACCATACATCTACAAGCGTTTCCATTGTAACTATGTTGGGAATTAAAATATTGCAATAAAACTTGGCAAGTATACACAGTTTGATGAGCTGAAAAAGATAGGATGCAGACCCCACCGGAAAAATGCCCCCTTATTCTATTTTCAGACTGGGGTACTCGGTACCATACCTCTACAAGCATATCAATTGAAACTATGTTGGGAATCAAGATATTGCAATGAAACTTGGCAAGTATACACAGTTTGATGCGCTGAAAAGGATAGGATGCAGACCCCTTCGGAAAAATGACCCTTCATTATATTTTTAGACTTCGGATTTTTTTAATGAAATAATAATTAATAATCAAAAAAGAAATAATGGCCTAGTACCAGCCCGCACTAAACGCCTTGCAACGCATTTCATCTATACAGTATGGTGTATAAAAACTGATGCAATGTTGTATATCATAATGATAATATATTTAACAATACCAGCCCCCTTCACACCGTACTCAGCATCTAATCTCCCTTAAAGAGAATTTAGGAGGGATAACTTCTATGCTTTGGCACCCCGTGTTCTTGCGTCAAAGAACACGATCTGAGGAGATTGGTTGTATATGAGAGTCGGTGTATATTATAGAGGTCATGTATGCTGAAAATTTTTTAAATTTGCACAGAGTTCATATACTCAAATGGTTATCAGGTTTAGCTGATTGTACATACAGTATAAATATATGATTTGTATATCCTTGAATAATGGTTATAGGTCTCATTGTGTTCGCCATATGCATGTGTACAAATTGCCTCTCTATACTGTGCAAATTTATAAACTTTCAGCATACAGGCGCTCTATCATATACATTGGCTCTTATATGTTCTTGAATGCAAGAACATGGGTGTGCTCTTAGATGAACGGAGCACACGAGCCGTAGCCCCAGATGCTCTTTAGTTAAGGTAAGATAAGCTGATGAGTATAGTAAAATGCATTGTAAACATGATAAACAACACTGTATCAGTTTTATACAACTTACTGTATACTTGAAAGTGCGTTACGCCGCGTTTAGCGAGGGGTTTGTACTAGAACAATATTTCTTATTTAATTTATTATTAACATTTCATAGAAACATGTTTTAAGTTTATGATAAGTTTGTAAATAATCAATAGTTATTGATATGGTGCTGAAGAAGGCTCGACATAGCGGAAACAAAAAACGTCAGACGGGAGGTTAGCCTTTGGCTGTATGACTTGGAGAGTTACTCGGCGATTTCATTGAGCTCTATAGCGCAGAAGAAACTTCGTTGGCTCTCTGGTCATGCAGCCCAGGTTCGGATCCCACTTATTGTCGTATCCACTTGTGGAAACATCAAATTAATAGTTATTGAAATAGAGATGCTCGAAAGTAGGTATGCCAATCTGACGCAGCATTGAAGCATATAGATAAGAGGAATGTTCCTACTGTAATATCTTAACTTAGTATATCACAGTTATAATTGAAACGTTTTGAGAGTGGTATGGAACTGAGTCTCCTAGTCTCAAAATAGAACTGGGGACACTTTTTCAAAGGAGGTCTGCATCCCATCTTTATTAGCGTATCAAACTGTGCATTCTTGCCAAGTTTCATTGCAATATCGTAATTTCCAACATAGATACCATAGAAACACTTGTATAGGTATGGTACCGAGTACCCCAGTCTAAAAATAGAATAAGGGGGCATTTTTCTGGAGGGGTCTGCATCCTATCTTTTTCAGCTTATCAAACTGTGTATACTCGCCAAGCTTCATTGCAATATCTTAATTCCCAACATAGTTACAATAGAAACGCTTGTAGAGGTATGGTACCGAGTACCCCAGTCTAAAAATAGAATAAGGGGGCATTTTTCTGGAGGGGTCTGCATCCTATCTTTTTCAGCTTATCAAACTGTGTATACTTGCCAAGCTTCATTGCAATATCTTAATTCCCAACATAGTTACAGTAGAAACGCTTGTAGAGGTATGGTACCAAGTGCCCCAGTCTAGAAATAGAATAAGGGGGCAATTTTCCGGAGGGGTCTGCATCCTATCTTTTTCAGCATATCAAACTGTGCATTCTTGCCAAGTTTCATGTCAGTATCGTTATTCCCAACCTTGTTATGGTAGAAACCCTTGTAGAGGTATGGTACCGAGTACCCCAGTCTAAAAATAGCATCTGGGGGCATTTTTCGATTCGGGTCTGTATCCCATCATCTTCAGCGTATCAAACTGGGTAGGTATGCCAATTTTCATGCTTGCTTCATAAAATGCACAATTGCCAACGATTTCACAGTTAAGCCATTGCACTATATTGTTCCTTATGCATTGTCACATTCTTTTCTTATCACAATAGCAACACTTGTCAGTATCAATGCGGCCATCCTTTCATCAGACACCTAATTTTCTGCGAAAGACAGCCTATCCAATCCATAAGGGGTCATTGGGCATGAAGGGTTATGATGCTGGGCGGTTTTCCGGGTTTTTCGACACTTTGATAGCAGTTTCACCAAGGGGCAATTCACTCCTCAGAAAGGTGTACGAGATTTTTATGAAAACAAAAGGATCTGCAAGAGATATTTGTGAAAACAATAGATTTTCTAGCAAAGGTGTACGAGGTTTTCAAAGAATGAATCGCCCCTCGGGTGTTACGGTGTAGAGTTTTAACATGTAGGTCTACGCTTAAACTATTTGGCTAAAAATTTTTTTAAGGTTTTCAAACCGCTCCCCCCCCCTCCTATGCCTCCATAATGTTGATCTAAAGAATGTGACATTAAACACAAAATTCAGAATAAAAACAAAAAGAAAAAGCGAAAAAATTCAGAAAGCCTCTGGTTATTTATTTAAAAAATGTACGCATAAAGCTTATAGCGAGATTGAATTCACTCCTTGAAAATCTCGTACACCTTTACTTGATGTCCTATTGTTTTCTTGGAAATCCCTTGAAAAACCTTTTGTTTTAATTAAAATCTCGTACGCCTTTTTGCAGAGTGAAATTCCCCTCGGCTTATACAGTAAATGGGAATTTTTGGAAGAAAGGCAACAACCAAATTTCTTTATTTAACTTGGATACTATAGAGAGCGGAGGCAAAAAAATAGACAAGATTTTTTGGCACACTGAGGCCTTTCGAACCTACGTTCTCATCAGAGTGTGACTTGAATGATTTTAATGCTAGAGCTTGAAAAACTAAATATATTTACAAAAAATGTAATTATCAACACAGGAAACAACAGTTACTATGAGTTCATAATGGCATGTCCGGCTTTGAAAAGTTTGTCTTCGTAGTTAAGAAAGAGGTGTGAGTCAGTTAATTTCATAAAAACAAATATTTTAAAAAAAGGTTCTTGCAGACTGTGATTTGATGTTCCACAAGAAAAAACGTGTTTTGGAAAATTGCAAGTCGAAATTCTCGTTCTTCATTCTGATATTTGATTGTTCATTCGATTTCTTAGATTCTTCGTTTGCCCAATATAGTTTGTGATGCCATTGCACGAATTGCATGATAGGAAATATATTACATTTTTGCTTGCGCATGTTATTTCTGATTTTATATTCCATACTGTTCCGTTCGCTGTTTTGAAACTGTTCACAGGTTGTAGGTAGAGCTTACAAAGTTTGCATCTACTGTTTGAACAAAGTTTGATACCAGGCACAGACTGAATTGTGGGTTGATTTACTGAACTGAACTTTGCTTTTGTTAAAATAGAAGAAAGATTAGGTTGTTGTTTGAAAGCTAACATTCGTGTGATATTTTTGAATTTGTCCTTTGTGTTTGGTTCTGAGATGTTTTTGAGTAGATTGGAAATAGTTGTCATCATGTGTTTGAAATTTAAGTTTGGATGATATGTAGTTACCAGTGGTATATTTTCCTTTTTTCGTTGCGGTGCTGGACCTTGTAATTTGGCACGATAAAAAGCTTGACGAATTTTCCCTATAGGATATTTACATTTTAAGAGCCAGTTTTCAAGTTCTGCAAGACGATAGTTGATCTGCTCTTCTTCAGATACGAAAACAATAATTCTTTTTGCCAGATTGAAAGGTATTGCATCTTTTGTATCGGATGGATGAGCACTGTAATAATTCAAATAATCATGTGGGTTGGTGTCTTTATAGTATCTATATGTTTTAATAAATTTGTTGTCTGTTAAAATAACTTCTATGTCTAAGAAATTTATTGATTCTGTGTTACTTGATTTGGATTTTCCTTGTTCCATTGTGAATCTTATTCCATGGTGCATTTCATTTAAAGCTTGTTTTAAAACTTCAGAGTCAATCTTTGTAGGTAAAATGATAAAACCGTCGTCCATATAGCGAAGATAATTGTTTTTTATATAACTACAAGTTTGTGCATCGAAAAACTTTTTTAAAACAACAGGAAAGAGTTTCATCTCTTCTAAAGAACAAATTGTTAAACAAGCGTAGGGTGGTGCAAATTTTGTTCCCATCGCTGTTCCAGAAACCTGATTGTACATTGTGCCATCAAATAAAAAGTTGTTATTTTTAAGAACAAAATTCACCAAATCTAAAACAAATTCTTTTTTGAAACGCTCTGGTAAAAGTTCAGGTCGTTTTTGCAACCAAAAATTAATGGCTTCTAGGCCAAGGTCATGAGGAATACTGGTATAGAGACTGACTATATCATACGAAAATAGTTTGCTGTTGCTTTCCATTTCTTTGGGGATTTTAGCAAGGAAACAGGGTATCAAGAAATTCGCTTAGTCTTTGTGTGGGTGATACTGGTCCGGCAACAATCGGTCTGCTTTTGAGATTTTCAGGTGGTGTCATTTGAATGTATTCATCTTGCGATTTATGTATGTGCTCTATGATTTCCTTACATTTATGAATTTTTGGCAATGCATAGAAATTGCTGCTTTTCGATTCGAAATTTGTAATAAATTGTTCTTCTTTATTGGTTAGTGTATATTCGTATTTTCTCACTAAAGATTTCAGGTTTTTTATTACTGGTTCGTCTTGTGCAATTGAAATTGTTTCGTAAGCTGGTGTGTTGAGATGACATTTCAATACAAGCTTTTCGCGGTAAAAAGATTTATCCAGCATGACGAAATTACCACCTTTGTCGGCTCTTTTGATGATGACGTCATTATTATTCGTTAGGTCCTGTAGAGCTTGCCGTTCTTCTCGAGTAAGATTATCTTTTACTGTTTTACTTTCCGGCTGTAGAAGTTCCAATAGATTACAAATGTTATTTATTTCTGTATTATTAGTGTAGATTGGTCTGTTTGATTTGTTTCTGTGCAATGAAATGTCCTAATTTTCTTTGTCCCAAAAAATATCGTGTATTTTAATTTTTCTTGAAAATTCTTTTAAATCTTTTTGAATGGGGGTTTTTGCTGTTGAAGACGGTGTGAAATTTGGCCCTTTTGTTAGCAGTGATACATGTTTGGCTGCCAGTGGGAAGGATGAAAGGTTGATGAGTTTAGCGGTAAAAGACGTGGAGGCGATGGCATTCGGCTCTGGTAGCTTTTTGAAGCGTTGTAATTCGGGTTTTGAGGAACTCTTTGATTTTGCTGCGTTTGATTGGTTGATGGGTTAGTGTTATAATATTTTCTTGGTGGCCTTTGGGTGTTCGGATTTGGTTTGGGTGTGGCTGAAGCTGTGTTGTCTTCATTTGCAATGCTGGCTTTATCCTTTTGGATTATTTTTCTCTCGTCGTTGATTTTCTTTTTCCAAGAATTGATAACCTTTTCCTCGTCAGCATTGATATTTAATTCCAACTTGTTGTTCAATTCTTCTAGAACGGCAGGGTTATCCACATTGGAGATGAAATTTCCACCGCGAAATTTTACCGCTAAACACATCAACCTTTCATCCTTCCAACTGGCAGCCAAACATGTATCACTGCTAACAAAAGGGCCAAATTTCACACCGTCTTCAACAGCAAAAGCCCCCATTCAAAAAGATTTAAAAGATTTTTCAAGAAAAATTAAAATACACGATATTTTTTGGGACAAAGAAAATTAGGACATTTCATTGCACAGAAACAAATCAAACAGACCAATCTACACTAATAATACAGAAATAAATAACATTTGTAATCTAGTGGAACTTCTACAGCCGGAAAGTAAAACAGTAAAAGATAATCTTACTCGAGAAGAACGGCAAGCTCTACAGGACCTAACGAAAAATAATGACGTCATCATCAAAAGAGCCGACAAAGGTGGTAATTTCGTCATGCTGGATAAATCTTTTATCATGAAAAGCTTGTATTGAAATGTCATCTCAACACACCAGCTTACGAAACAATTTCAATTGCACAAGACGAACAAGTAATAAAAAACCTGAAATCTTTAGTGAGAAAATACGAATATACACTAACCAATAAAGAAGAACAATTTATTACAAATTTCGAATCGAAAAGCAGCAATTTCTATGCATTGCCAAAAATTCATAAATGTAAGGAAATCATAGAGCACATACATAAATCGCAAGATGAATACATTCAAATGACACCACCTGAAAATCTCAAAAGCAGACCGATTGTTGCCGGACCAGTATCACCCACACAAAGACTAAGCGAATTTCTTGATACCCTGTTTCCTTGCTAAAATCCCCAAAGAAATGGAAAGCAACAGCAAACTATTTTCGTATGATATAGTCAGTCTCTATACCAGTATTCCTCATGACCTTGGCCTAGAAGCCATTAATTTTTGGTTGCAAAAACGACCTGAACTTTTACCAGAGCGTTTCAAAAAAGAATTTGTTTTAGATTTGGTGAATTTGTTCTTAAAAATAACAACTTTTTATTTGATGGCACAATGTACAATCAGGTTTCTGGAACAGCAATGGGAACAAAATTTGCACCACCCTACGCTTGTTTAACAATTTGTTCTTTAGAAGAGATGAAACTCTTTCCTGTTATTTTAAAAAAGTTTTTCGATGCACAAACTTGTAGTTATATAAAAAACAATTATCTTCGCTATATGGACGACGGTTTTATCATTTTACCTACAAAGATTGACTCTGAAGTTTTAAAACAAGCTTTAAATGAAATGCACCATGGAATAAGATTCACAATGGAACAAGGAAAATCCAAATCAAGTAACACAGAATCAATAAATTTCTTTGACATAGAAGTTATTTTAACAGACAACAAATTTATTAAAACAGATATATACTATAAAGACACCACCCCACATGATTATTTGAATTATTACAGTGCTCATCCATCCGATACAAAAGATGCAATACCTTTCAATCTGGCAAAAAGAATTATTGTTTTCGTATCTGAAGAAGAGCAGATCAACTATCGTCTTGCAGAACTTGAAAACTGGCTCTTAAAATGTAAATATCCTATAGGGAAAATTGTTCAAGCTTTTCATCGTGCCAAATTACAAGGTCCAGCACCGCAACGAAAAAAGGAAAATATACCACTGGTAACTACATATCATCCAAACTGAAATTTCAAACACATGATGACAACTATTTCCAATCTACTCAAAAACATCTCAGAACCAAACACAAAGGACAAATTAAAAAATATCACACCAATGTTAGCTTTCAAACAACCACCTAATCTTTCTTCTATTTTAACAAAAGCAAAGTTCAGTTCAGTAAATCAACCCCCAATTCAGTCTGTGCCTGGTATCAAACTATGTTCAAACAATAGATGCAAACTTTGAAAGCTCTACCTACAACCTGTGAACAGTTTCAGAACAGCGAACGGAACAGTATGGAATATAAAATCAGAAATAACATGCGCAAGCAAAAATTTAATATATTTCCTATCATGCAATTCGTGTAATGGCATCACAAATTATATTGGGCAAACGACGAATCTAAGAAATCGAATGAACAATCACATATCAGAATCAAAAACGGGAATTTCGACTTGCAATTTTCCAAACGTTTTTTCTTGTGGAACATCAAATCACAGTCTGCAAGAACATTTTTTGAAAATATTTGTTTTTATGAAATTAACTGACTCACACCTCTTACTTAACTACGAAGATAAACTTTTGAAAGCCGGACATGCCGTTATGAACTCATAGTAACTGTTGTTTTTGTGTTGATAATTAGATTTGTTGTAAATATATTTAGTTTTTCAAGCTCTAACATTAAAATCATTCAAGTCACACTCTGATGAGAACGTAGGTTCGAAAGGCCTCAGTGTGCCAAAAAATCTTGTCTATTTTTTGCCTCCGCTCTCTATAACCAAGTTTTAGTATGAACATATTTTACCAAATATCTTTAGTTAAAATAGACTCCTCCTTTTGATCAGAAAATCATATCAAGTAAATCAATTTCAGCGCCAACAGTGATTTTTTTTTCAAGAGATAAAGAACAATACTTTCCCAGAGAGATGGCCACTTTAATCTTAATGCGACAATGCGCAAAGAACAATACAAATCCTTTGACCTTGGCACTTTGTTGCTAAGATAGCAGGTCGTCTCAGGTCGTTTCAGCCTCGATTCCAAATCTGATGTTTTGTTTCAGGTGGTTTCAGGTGGTTTCAGGTGGTTTCAGGTCATCTCACTGTTTATAAATTACGTTTTACGGGCAAATCTCTTGCATTTTGGTTTTTTTTATATCAATATTCTAAAATTCTTCTTCATGCATTAAAGTCACTTCAAAAAACTACAATGCTTTTGGTATTATAAACATTTTCTTAAAGAAATTTTTTTTAAGTTTCTCATTTTTCCTATATATTGCTTGACCATTTTGCTACACATTTTCATTTTCATTATATTGTTACAATAATTTACTTTTACTTCTCTTTTACATTAATTTTATTTCTCATTATGTTTTCATTTTTAGATTCAATTTAATATTTAATTAAAGATTGAAGATTGTGATCAAAATTCTCAATAACACTGAAATTGATTATAAACGAAGATTGATAACAAAATTGAGAAGAATCTTAGCTTCAGTTTGATCTAAAATAAACAATTAAGTTTAAGTGTATACATATCAAAGACAAAATCAAGAAAAAGGTTCAGAGCAAATTTGATTCTTAAATTGCAGTTTGAGTTTGCAATTAACATTAACAGTTCAGATTAAGCAGACTAAGATTTAGAATATATCCAAGTTAAACATTAAGCTTAAGGATGAAATTACGTTTAAGTTTAAGTTTAAGACTAACAATAAGGCTAAGACTAAGAATAAGAAGAGATTAAGATTAACTTCAAGCTTAAGATTAAGATTAACTTCAATATTAAGATTAATTTTAAGTTCAACTGTAAGTCTTATTTAACATGAGCATTTAGATTGAGTTTAAGTCTAAGACAAAGACAAAGATTAAGTTTTATGTTAAGATGAAGATGAAGATTAAGATGAAGATTGACATTAAGTTTCAATGACACTAAGCTTAATTATAAATTAAGATTAAGAATAAGAATAATAAAAAAATTAATTATTAGTGTCACTTAGAACTTTAAGATCAATATCAACATTGATATTATGATTAAGGTTAAGATTCAGTTACCAATAACACAACAGCCAGACTAATTCTTAAATTACGATGAGTTTAAATTTCACAATTAAGTTTAGGATAACATTAATATCAAGATTAAGATTAAAAACAAGACTAACATTAAAACTGTGATGAATAGCGGAATCATTTTCGGGCATACTTAAAAGCTTTTTTCGTCTGACACTCCTCAGAGTATGAACGTCAGAAACGGACCGAAACAATAGACTAAGGCGGAATTTATACCCAGATGCGGCTCGAAATGCACCAATCAGAAAGAACGAAAAGCTGAATTGGCACTGTGTTTTAAACACCAATCAGCTGGTCGGATACAGCGGGAGGACCGATGAATTATTTGAAGAGTCCAAGTGAGAAAACGAACTCTTTCTGTCTACACAGAACCGGCCTTTTGGTTTTGATGTAGACAGATTCCAAAACCCCTAAGTGAAACAAAGATCTTGCTTTGCCAATGATTCTGAAAAAATCCTCGCTGTAATTTTCCGCACAAATCGGGTTATCGAGTAGATGTTGTCCTATGGCAGAATCATGTTTAAGACTAGGTTGTTGTTTAGACCCACGGGTGGTTGTTCTCTTTGCCGAAAATTATGCAGACGAATGTTAGTAGGGACATGCTGCTTTATCCTATCACCTAATCTCTGGGAAGTACGACCTACGTACCTGGCATCACACCGCACGAGAATTCATAAATGACCAAACTTTTTGTGTGGTAGGTACGCAATCCTTTTGAATGGATGGTAGAACTTTCCGAGTGCCAAAAACTAACCGAGGGTTGGCAGCAGCGAAGCACTTAGTAATGGCCTTTTAATTTGACTTTCGAATCGCAATGAGACGTTTCCTATCCAAGGCATTTTTAGGTAAACAGGGCACTTTTGCGGACCATACTTTTTATCAGCCGAAAAACTTGCGATCTTCTTGCGAAAACAATCCGAAATGACGTCCTCAGGGTAACCGTTTTCAATAAGAATAGACCGTATTTTATCCAATTCCGAATCAAGCCGAGATTTAGAGCAAATCATAAGTGCCCGATGAACTAGCGTGTTGATGAGGTTAATTTTCCTCTGTTTTGGACTAAAGGAATCCCACCGTGTGTAGAGGCCGCTAAAGGTTGGTTTCCTATATATACTGGTGAGAAATCCAGTAGCAGTGTTTTCAACAAAGACGTCGAGAAACGGCAAAGAGTTGTTTTGCTCCTTTTCAAAGTAAATTTTAGAGACGGATGCAAGGCGTTGAGTTTTGGAGGAAAATGTTACAATCGGACTCTTTTTGAAAATGGCGAAAGTGTCATCAACATATCGAAAATAAACCGGAGGTTTTGATGTGGAGCCGAAAAGTTGACCTTCGTAGGAACCAACAAAGATGTTTGCTAGCGCTGGTCCCAATGGGCTCCCCATGGCGACTCCGTCCATTTGTCAGTACATCTCATTGTTGAAGCTGAACTCTACCGACCTGGTAGCAGACTCCATCAATTCGACAAATACCTCCTCAGGGAACGGCGGACTGACAAGTTCACCCCGGTATAGAGCTCTAGCGCAAATCCCGATAGTCTCATCCAAAGGTACGTTAGTGAAAAGGCTGCTGATGTCGAAGGAACACATAAACGATTTTGTCGGGTCTAACTGAAGGTTGCAGTTTGCGTACCTACCACACAAAAAAGTTTGGTCATTTATGAATTCTCGTGCCGGTGTGATGCCAGGTACGTAGGTCGTACTTCCCAGAGATTAGGTGATAGGATAAAGCAGCATGTCCCTACTAACATTCGTCTGCATAATTTTCGGCAAAGAGAACAACCACCCCGTGGGTCTAAACAACAACCTAGTCTTAAACATGATTCTGCCATAGGACAACATCTACTCGATAACCCGATTTGTGCGGAAAATTACAGCGAGGATTTTTTTCAGAATCATTGGCAAAGCAAGATCTTTGTTTCACTTAGGGGTTTTGGAATCTGTCTACATCAAAACCAAAAGGCCGGTCCTGTGTAGACAGAAAGAGTTCGTTTTCTCACTTGGACTCTTCAAATAATTCATCGGTCCTCCCGCTGTATCCGACCAGCTGATTGGTGTTTAAAACACAATGCCAATTCAGCTTTTCGTTCTTTCTGATTGGTGCATTTCGAGCCGCATCTGGGTATAAATTCCGCCTTAGTCTATTGTTTCGGTCCGTTTCTGACGTTCATACTCTGAGGAGTGTCAGACGAAAAAAGCTTTTAAGTATGCCCGAAAATGATTCCGCTATTCATCGCAGTTTTGAAGTTTTGTACAACTCAAAGACTATTCACTAACATTAAAATTAAGATTCAAATTCAGATAGAAATTAAGATTATGATTCCATCCAATCTCAAACTAATACTAAGCCTGAGACTAAGATGGAGATCAAGGTTTAAGATTCAGATTCAGATTATGATTCTAGTTCAGATTAATAGTAAGTATAGCCCTTTCAATGCACAATGGCTTTGAGGTGGAAGTTGGGTGGCAGTGGTCCTCACGAGGCAGTGGTCTTATACGAGTAAGGGCTCGTTTTATATACAAATTTCAAAGTGGTCAAGGCAACTACTTTGTGACAGCAAACTTTTCGAGATGTTACATGGCTGCACCACTCTCGGGTGCCCATGGGGTAGTTTTGTCATCCCTTGACTTTTCTCTCATATATGTATCTGCGCTGGGGTAAGTGGGAAAAACCCCTCTTTGGCCACAAGGCATTTAGAACTTCCGACATAGATTACTGGGTTATTTAATGTGAAATACTTCTTTATTTCGTAATGACTACTAGTTGAACATCTTCGCACAGTCTGTAGATGTTTCATTTGATCATCCAGAGCATACAGATGCAGTTCATCATGGAACTTAATTTAAAGAAACTAAGGGCAGTTCATATGCTGCTAAGCATCAATGGTCATCTTTGCTCTCCAGTGTTAGTCGTGAACAAAATTTTGCTCAAGCTCAAGCAAATTTTGTTCGATGGGAAATACCTTGAGAAACAATAAAAGCTCACCTTGAATATTTTTACCACCCTTTCAAGTCTGGAAACCACAACTAGCATCTGGCGTTCTTCAACACGCTTTAGGTTGAATAGAAAGATTACTTTTCAATTGCTGGTACAAACATTAGGTTGATTAATAGGCAAAGTCACACAGATCACGGGACAATATTATGATGCACTGTCTTCATGTAACCTGTAAAACCATACTTAGGACAATGCGGAAACAAATATGATTGCAAAAATGTGCTTGATGATTACTTTGCTGTTATATATCCACAGCATTCCAGAAAATAGGCAGCATAAGAAAGTTGGAGCCTCTACTAAGAGGAAAGAGTCCAAGGAACAACTACCAATCTTGTGAAATCTTTTTTGTACACAGCTAATAGGGGACCTAAAAGACCAGTCATTTTTGCATAGTCATCATAATTTGTTGAATTTAAAGACCTTGTTTAACGATTTTTGAACATAGGGAAAAAAGTATAGAAAATGGTAGATTCTGACACGGAGAATCCGAATATGTAATTACTTTTGGCGAATACTTTAACAATGTTGCAAAATTTTCGGCACCTTAATCCCGCCATATCTCCTTTAATAAAACAAAACCATTAGAAAAATTTTGCAATAGGTTTCAAAATGTCCCAATTCACATTTTAAAACCAATTTATAAACTCGTTAAAAGGGTCTGTAAATTTAATTTATGTAAACAATTGATTTCTTACCAGATCACTGAATATCTCCCTAACAGAGTCGAACTCGTGAATTATTTGCTTGAACCAAAGTTCGTACACTACAATAGAATAAACAAGATGCATTGAAGAATTGTTGTAGGTAAGTACTGATAGCATCAATAGATTGCTTTATGAGTTTTGAACAGGGAAACAATGAATATTGGAGCGAACTGTATGGTCAAATAAGGATCTAAACCATTGTAAGGAATACAAGGGTTCATAAGATAATTATGTGAATTGAGTAGATTGAAAAAAAAAATAGAAATGTTTTGAAATGCAGTTTGCATTGTTAGGTACAGGTGCTCATGCTACGCATACGCATAATTTTTGTCACTATAATGTAGGTGCCTGCAATCGTGCTGATTTGCCGTTTTGACCATTTGCTCCATTCCATTCCTCCTCGCTAAAATTCCCTCCACTTCCTTATGGCTTTTCTCGTTTACAGGTAAAATAATACCTGAATATTTCCCTTTTTACAACAAGATCGATGCAATTCAAAGAAACATTTTAATTTCTATTTATAATACATAAACTACAATCATGAACAAAATTGTTGATACAATTCTAAAAAAGTGTGTTCACAGTCCTTAATGCTCCACCTAGCCCCCGGATTCAATTTTGAACTTTTCATCTCATTCACATCATAAAAAACCGATCCATCATGCGGGCAACAGTATTTTATGACATTCGTGATAGAGAGGGCGGCAAACACAGGGACCCTAAATCAATATAAATGAGAATTTTTTTAAACATATTTTGTTGATATTTTGTAATTGCAGTTAGGGGGTTTACGTATTCCAACGGTAGACAGTCGTCAGTTATAAAAAACTCAGATCTCTTTAACTTTTCTTTAACTTGTCGTGGCACCTCAGGGGCTTCAATGCAATTGATCGGTCATATTTAAAATGCTAACAATTTAACTGACGTGAAATTAAATAGAATGGAAGGGATTTAGTTGGCTGTTAAAAAACGTTGAAAAACTTTAATGCAAATTTCATTCATCAAAACTTCCAGCAATGTATTTGTGAAACAAAAGTAAATAGTAAACAATAAATAAAAGTGGTGCGGTACCAACCCACGCTATAAGCTGGCCAACGCATTATACATGTACGATATAAAATAGATGCAAAGTTTACATAATATAATGATTGTAATGAGTTGATGCCAGACCCTTTCGAACTCATCAGCTAATCCCCAATAAAGAGCATTCTGTTATTACTAATATTCAGTTATGCAAATCAGGTTGCCCCATTGTGATGGCCCATTGTTCGATTGTGCACGAAAGGCTCCAGTTCTGGGGCACCTAGAAACGCGACTCGTTTTTTGATCGAAGCCCTTTCTGCCCAGGTAGTGCATGCCGTATTTTTCTAAATGTTTTGAGAACCATAAATTGGTGAAAATGTCGATTTTATCTCGGCCTCGAAAAGTTTTGTTTTCAATGGCGGCCATCTATTATGTTCTTTTCACAACACGCACAGTGAATCATTGAATCTTTTGTTGTGCGGAAGTTTGTCGTGCTTACTAAAACGCGGGACCACTCGAAACAACCCAAAACCAGCCAAAATCAGCCAAAACGACCAAAAGACGGATTAAAACAACCTAAAACCACCTAAAATTATCCAGAAATAGTTATTTTCATTTATTAGGGGCAAGAAGACCCTCAAAATATTCAGATTCTAGCAAAATATCATCGCTGTGTAGTAAATAATCTTTTCCCTTTGGGCCAATAACGTGAACAATGCGCTTTGTTACTTCCTTTCAGATTAAATCTTTGCCTGCAACTCTCAGGGGTTTATTCAATCACTTGCGGCTTTAAAAGCTTGGATTTCACATAAAATCTTAACTCTCGTACGATTATCGCACATTCGTGAGACGTTAGAATATCTTTTTGCATGATTATCGCACGACCATAAATGCAAATTGTAAAATTTTGGTCGTAGCAGAGCCTTCCCGATCACATTAGTACGACTAAGTTGTGATGTAGTCCTTCTTGCAAGATATTTTGAGATACGAAAATGAAACACGCTTTCCAGACAATGGAACCTTTCCCCAACGGTATATTTATTGGCAGCGTGCGATTGTGTCTTATCTCTCAACTTCACGCTCCAATACAATACATCAGTACTGTTGTGAACAAAAAGGGCTTTTCTGACTACAGCGATGTAAAACTTTTTATGTCAACAAAAGTCCCAAGACGAAAGTAGAATTTTAAGAGTTAAGAATGAAATTTGAAAGAACATGAGAGTTTCTGGGGAGTTTTCAAGGATTTTCTGCCACTTAATAGATGGTTCCAGGTGAGTTGGACATTTCTGGGTGGTTTTGGGTGCTTTTCATCAAGTTATGGTTCGTTTTGAGCGCTGTTGGCTGGTTTTGGGCAATTTTGGATTGTTTCGCGTTTTTGGTAAGTACGTTTTCACGTTTTCAGGGGTTAAAGGACGTCAAAGGACACTAGGAGACTGTAATTTTACTCATATTCTTTCCGTTTTCAAAAAGAGTTCTTGCTTTGATTATTTCCATAAATCGCCACACTAAAGTTTGTGTTTTACTGTTTCAATGCATATGAAACACTATTAAGAGGCCATAAATCTTTTGGTTTTCAAGTTGAATGTTCCTTTGAAAATTCAGAACACAAACAAACGAAATGAAAATCGTTCCGATATAGTGCGATATTTATTGTTCATGAAGGACATTTAAAATTAAAGTCTGCGACGAGATAGGGATAGGGTTTTCGAATTCACACAGCGGTCATGCTACTAATTTTGCGTCTTAAGTTGACACAAAAGTGTTTGGAATATTGTAAGTAAATCTGGAAATTTGGTGGCAAAAAATTTTATCAAGCATTTACCAACGGATTTTCGAGTGCAGACAGGGCATAGAAACGTTGCATTAGAATTCAAGTGGATGAAACACAGTCAGAGATACCCTTAACCTCCGTGACTCACTGGCTGACCTTCAGCTTTCATATTATAATGTTGATGATGATTATTATTTGATGACATGAAGATAATGATGATTGCAATGATGATGGTGATGATTATTGTTGTTATTATGATTTTGAAAGCATGATGATGAAGATGATAATGATGATGATGATGATGATGATTTGATGATGATTTGATGATGATTATGATTATGATGATGATGATGATTATGATGATGGTAATGCTGATGGGGATGAGGATGATTCTAATGGTGATTATACAGGGGCGGATCCAGGATTTTTTCTGACCGGTGCTCAAGATAAGGTATAAGGGTGTGGCCTCCTGAAAAATTGACCACGCCCTTAATTTGAAGGCCCAACCATTATTTTGCCTTATTAGCTATCACATACAGAGTGGTTATACAGAACCCCAAAGCCACTAAACTCCTAAGCTGTAAATGTTTTCGAAAATGATTAACGATTTCATAATCATATTTTCTAGTAATTTGGCGATTTAAAATCAAAAGGGATCATTATTTATATTTTTTTCAGGGTCACCATGTAAAACATGGACAAGTTCATCCTACTAGGGTGACTAAGAATGCTGTTACTTACCTTAGGTTTCAAGCCTAAGGCCTAAGGCGTTTCCTTCACAGGGACCGATGAAAGGAAGTTATAGGTCCCCAAACCAACCAGTCGGCAGAATTCTTGTTTATATTAAAGCATTCCCTTTTCTTCTTCTCCTGCTCTGCAAAGGCTAAATAGTGTTTGTTGCCCAAGTTCAATTCTCAATTGTTATTTGAAAATACTTCCTCACAGCGAATCTCACTGATCAAACTATAAACGAAAACATTGAGAAAGCGCCTCTCCTCTCCGTTGCCTCCGCGTGACATGAATTTAGTGCCCCTGTTCTCTCTTCGTTGATTGGCTAATTCTTCCTGTGAAGTTGCTTCTGATTGGCTGATCTCTGTCTGAGCACCGGTGAGTAGAAGATTTTATAGACCTGACCGGTGCTCGGAATATTGAGAATAAGAGAATTTCATTGGAAGATGACATTTGCAAATCGCCATTTGATTGGGCAGCCCAGAAATTCTGTGGAAAATCTTATTCCGTTAAATACTGACCAGTAACATCATTTACGGAATTTCAGAAATTCTTTTGATGAATTACTTGTTGTCGTGAGAAGAGATTGATCTTAATTGGGTTTTGAAATCGAACAATGCCAGTCTCGTTTCATGTTGTTTCATTAGCCATAACAGAAATAATAAGGGTATTGGTATGAATATTAATATCTACAGAATTGAAATAAAAATAAAGAAGTCAACAAAACAATGGTGCGCAGAAATAGCCAGAAAATCTGACCGGTGCTCAAGCACCTTTCGCACCCCCCTGGATCCGCCCCTGGATTATAATGTTATAGTGATGATGGCGATAATGATAAATTTGAAGGTGATGATAACTATGATGATGATGATGATGATAATGTTCTTTTTTTGTCCACAGTTTAATACCCTTTTATAAATTCACTTATGTGTTTAGCATTAGACTAGCATTCTAACTTGACGCCCGCGATGCGGGCGACATTTTTACCTTGACAACCGCGATGCGGGTGAGTTTTTACCTTGACACCCACGATGCGGGTGAATATTAGTACCAGTTTAGCCTTGGGAAGACAAGATACCACTCAGCTGCCTTTTAACTTGCTGCCTTTTAACTTGCAGCCTTCTGAACTTTCGCTAGAGTCCGGGGAGGTTAGCTCCTCATGGCATCCCACAACCTCCCCGGACTCTAGCGAAAGTTCAGAAGGCTGCAAGTTAAAAGGCAGCAAGTTAAAAGGCAGCTGAGTGGTATCTTGTCTTCCCAAGGCTAAACTGGTACTAATATTCATCTATTACTAAACTCCTTAATATGTAAATGAGTTGCCCCATTGTTGTGGCCCATTGTTCGATTGTGCACGAAAGGCTCCAGTCCTGGGGCACCTGGAAATGCAATTCTTTTTTTGATCGAAGCCCTTTCTGCCCAGGTAGTGCATGCGCTATTTTTCTAAATCTTTTGAGAAGCGAAGGATAGTTAAAATTTCGATTTTATCTCGGCCTCAAAAAGTTTCGTTTTTAATGGCGGCCATCTATTATGTTCCTCTCACTACACGTACATTGGATCTTTTGCGTGCAACTCTCAGGGGTTTATTCAATGACTTGCGGCTTTAAAAGCCTGGATTCCATATAAAATCTTAACTGTCGTGCAACTATCCCACAATCGTGAGACGTGAGAATTTCTTTTCGTACGATTATCGCACAACCATAAATACAAATACGGACATTTTGGTCGTAGCAGAGCCTTCACGATTACATTACTACGATTTAGTTGTGATGTAGTCTTTCTTACAAGATATTTTGAAATATGAAAATGAAACACGCTTTCCAGACAATGGATACCTTTCCCAACGGTATATTTATTGGAAGCGTGCGATTGTGTCTTATCTCTCAACTTCACGCTGAAATACAATACTACAGTACTGTTGTGAACAAAAAAAGGCTATTCCGATTCAAGCGATGTAAAAGCTTTTTATGTCAACAAAAGTCCCAAGACGAAAATAGAATTTTAAGAGTTAAGAATGAAATTTGAAAGAACATGAGAGTTTCTGGTGATTTTTCAAGGATTTTCTGCCACTAAATAAATGATTCGAGGTAAATTGGACATTTCTGAGTGGTTTTGGGTGCTTTTCGTCAAGTTATGGTTCGAATTGAGTGCTTTTGGCTGGTTTTGGGCAATTTTGGGTTGTTTCGCGTTTTTGGTAAGTGCGTTTTTACTTTTTCAGGGGTCAAGGGACGTCAAAGGACACTAGGAGACTGTAATTCATTTTGGAATTTACTCATGTTCTTTCTGTTTTCAAGAAGAGTTCTTGCTTTGATTATTGCCATAAGTCGCCAGGCTAAACTTTGTTTTTACTGTTTCAGTGCATTTGAAACACTATTAAGAGGCCATAAATTTTTCGGGTTTCAAGTTGAATGTTCCTTTGAAAATTCAGAGCACAAACACACAAAATGAAAATCGTCCCGATATAGTGCAATATTTATTGTTCATGAAGGACATTTAAAACTAAACTCTCAATGAGATAGGGATGGATTTGCGAATTTACGCAGCAGTAATACTACTGTATTAATTTTGCGTCTTAAGTTGACACAAAAGCCTTCGGAATATTATCAGTAGATCTGGAAATTTGGTGGCAAAAAATTTCATTGAGCATTTACCATCGAACTGTTTGACTTTTACTAAGGCTGTTAATATATTGGATTTTCGAGTGCGGACAGGGCAAAGAAACATTGCATTAGAATTCAAGTGGATGGAACACAGTCAGAGATACCCTTGACCTTCGTGATTCACTGACTCACAATCCCACCCAAGGTTTTGTTTTATAAAACTTGGCTTATATATGACCTACAGCTTTCATATCATAATGATAATGATGATGATTTTGATGACATGAAGATAATGATGATTATGATGATGATGATAGTGATGATGATTATTATTATGATTTTGATGGCATGATGATGATGATGATGACGATGACCAGAAGATGATTATGATTATGATAATGATGATGATTATGATGATGGTAATGATGATGATGATGATGATGGTAATGGTGATGATGATGAGGATGATTCTAATGGTAATTAAAATGTAATAGTTGATGATGGCGATAACGATAATTTTGACGGTGCTGATAACTATGATGATGATTAGTATGATGATGATGATGATGTTCTTTTTTTGTCCACAGTTTAATACCCTTTTATCAATTCTCTTATGTGTTTACCATTGCAAGTAGACTAGCTTTTTAACTTGACGCCCGCGATGCGGGCGGGCTTTTTACCTTGACACCCACGATGCGGGTGAGATTTTTACCTTGAAACCCGCGATGCGGGTAAATATTAGTACCAGTTTAGCCTTGGCAAGACAAGATACCACTCAGCTGCCTTTTAACTTGCAGCCTTCTGAACTTTCGCTAGAGTCCGGGGAGGTTGTGGGATGCAATGGGGAGCTAACCTCCCCGGACTCTAGCGAAAGTTCAGAAGGCTGCAAGTTAAAAGGCAGCTGAGTGGTATCTTGTCTTGCCAAGGCTAAACTGGTACTAATATTTACCCGCATCGCGGGTTTCAAGGTAAAAATCTCACCCGCATCGTGGGTGTCAAGGTAAATTAGTAACTAACTTAGTACATTCCAAAGTAGCTAGCTAACTAACTTACTACATGCAAGCTATGCAAACTTATATAAATAACGATACATTTTCAAAGAACATTACCTTTCCTTTTTTGATTTTTTTTATGTCTTGAGCAATATCTTTTTATCTATATATGCAGAAACTAACAAAGATGACAAATTTGGAATCCAGAGCCAATGTCCTTTCAGATCAAACAATACTATGTTCTTGACAATTTTCAAGAAGCTGGACAACATAAATATTTTCTTGGATCTTACCCCAGCAAGGGCAAAGTTGTTTTCTGCAGCTCGTGATGAAAGAGTCAAGTCTCACTAAAGAATATTGCTTGCATTTGTTGACATTAACTGTCATTGGAGTGTAAAGCTCTCAGATGATTCACTCAAGTTCATCTCAAGTGAAAGTGAGTTGGAAGAATTGCTGGAAGAATTGAATCTATTTATGTCCTTAATGTTGTTGTGTTCTATCCTCAAAATAACTTGTTTTTCATTATTCAAGATTTGAAATTAGAAAATTTTTTGCCTCTAACATCGAAACAAAGCTTTATAAATTTAACTACCCAAACCAACGTAGGTTTTCCATTCCATTCTAAGCACTATTTTTTATATAGGAGTGCTGCAGATAACACTTTTTCGACTAGGCCCCCAAATTTTTCCATTTTCCTTACTCACCAGTTTCAAACAACAAGATCTTATATCCTCCTCCAGAAAAAATTCCTTTTTTGCTTTTTTGAGCGACGTCTCATTTCCTTCTCTCTGAGGATGCTAGTAATTATTTATAACCAATCCACAAATAAATCTTAGAATTCCCAGGTGGACTTGCATTGCAAGCCCTGCATTTGTAAATCGCTGATAATCTTGTCCTGATGAATTATTTGGAGCCTCCAAGAGTATCGTCTGAGTCTCCCTTGAAGATATTTGCGTTTTACATTTTTTAGTGTTATTCATTGTTGCATTTATATTTCTTTTTAGTTTAATGTGAATTCAGAATTTGTTTACACGAGAGAGGAAAATTAAATTCGCATTTAGAATCTTGGCTTTGCGAGGTTGCAATATTTCCCTGTTGAGGAGATTAAAGTTCTGCGATGCCGGTTGATGTAAATCAATGGAGAGCAGCAATACCGTCGTTCTGTTTCCTAATAAGTACCAAGCAAAATATTATTCACGAAGTACAACCCTTTTCGATATTTCTTCTGATCTTCTAGTTTTACCTGTTCTGTTGCACGTTTGTTGCAACTTCAATTCCTGCTTTACCAATCACTATGATTGTTCAAATTGCTGCGTATTTTCGTTTGGTCCAAACACGTTTCTTGCACGTCTTTGCTCATTTGTACTCGCATGAAAAGGTTGTACTTTACATATTATTCGATCTATTAAAACGTTTTCCTGTTTTCTTCCGTCGTTCTTGTAATCGCCACACTTTGAAATGCTTAGCTTTCAGATATTTCTATACCCATGCATTATGTTTAATGTGTCATACACTTCACTTAAAATGGTCAAGTTATCAGATAATTTTGAGAAGTGGCGACATTGAGACAAAACCCGGTGTAGAGAATAGCACCATTAACTTTTGTTCTTGGAACTTAAATAGTATTTGTGCACATGATTTTACACGTGTCTCTCTTATCGAAGCATACAACTCAGTTTATAACTATTATTTGATATTTGATGGCTGTCAACATCACATTGTCTATGGTAAACTAAATGTAACGAATCTGTCTCTATCCCCATATGGGCACAGAATTTGGTTCTATGACCGTGCAAACGCTACTGCAACCAAAAAGTATTGACATGATACCGGAATGATACCTTATCAGAAATAGCATGCCCTAATCTGCAAGTTAAATACTTGAATGAAACCTTGCTGAATATCTTTTCGAACATCATTCCTAAAAAAATAATCACAGTTAAGGCTCACAGGGAACCTTGGATAGGCTTATAAAAAAGAATAGGGCTTACAAAAATTTCATCAGGAATGGGCAACCAGAGGAAAGCCTGGAGGCCATTATTAATATAATTGCTCATGGATCAAAACTAATTGAAGATGCGAAGGAAAAATACTTTACAACAATAGGAAGAACACTTTCCAACCCTGAAACAAGTAAAAGACTGTATTGGTCCTTGATCAATAAAATCATGAATAAAGCTAAAATACTCAACGTCAGGAGTCAGACTATAGTCTCCGCAGGCGCGTTACAATAGGGCAAATACGTGCAAGAACAGAGAGATTTAAATCAACTTTCTACCCAGACTGCTTGTTGGAATGGGAAAATCTTGACCCTGAAATTTGAGCACAATTTGCTGCTCTGCCATGCTTATGATACACACAGACGTGATGTTCTCGACGGTGTTAATGCAATATTGCGTCCTAATGGCCTGTCAAACCCTAAAAACAAAGAACTATTGCAAATTCTCCTTCATGGCCATGAAAAGTTACCTTTTGATTCAAACACAAACTTTTGATTCAAACGCAAAATATATTCAGGCCTCTGAACGGTTCCAATAAGTTACTAAAACCAGCATGGGTTTTGGGTTGTTGGGGGATAGAGAGGGCGCGTTCGGTCTTTCTGATGATCTGATGCTTATGCTCTAACTCTCTAATGTAAAAGTTTTCTTTTCCTTTTGTGTAAAAATGTTTCTCTTTTGTGATTGCAGTGGTTTCACCCATCATGACTGGGTGATAACTTGGCTGTTTAACAAGGAACCTGGGTACATTCGCTTTTTCCACTGAAATTTTTTTGCGACGTTTTATTCAAATTTGTGAAGCTATGGACGGGATGGGTGGTACCACTCTAATTATTTCAAGTAGGAATAATTTGTATCAATATTGTAATATTTGTGTCTCCATGTTAAGTGTTAGTCTTAGGGTACTTACTGTATGTATTTTCATGCTCCCTTTCTCGCCTTCGGCAGGCCATAAAAGATTTTGCCCAACACTTTTGAGGGGCAATTTTGGCTTTTCGAGCCTACTATGACCATAAAAACAGAAAACAAAAAAACTGATATCTACTCAAGTCAATGTCGCCTCAACTGTCCGCCGGATATAAAACATACTCAACGCAAGATGGATCAACGCAATATGGGCCAACTTGCGCCTTTTATAGACATACACTCTATATATCCTCACAAAAATGACATATCTTTTGCAAAAACTGTAGGTTTTGTGCAAAATTTCATAAAATATATACTCTGGATAAACGCTATGTGGGCCCACCTGGGCCTTCTGTATACAGTACACCCATATCCTCACCAAAATGAAATATCTTTGGCAAAAACTCGAGGTTTGGTGTAAAATGTCATAAATATATACTCTTTATCGACGCAACATGGGCCAACTTAGGCCTTGTATATACATACACTTCAAATCCTCACAAAACAACATATTATTGACAAAAACTCTAGGTTTCGTGCAGCATGTCATAAAATATTTACTTTGGATCTGCGCAATATGGGCAAACTTGTGAATTTTATGTAAAAATAACCAATATTTCCAGACAACCGATATTAATCTGGCAACAACTCTACAATGATGGACAAAATATGTTTAGAAAAACTAACTTGAATTGATTTAGGGTCTATGTGGCCATTAAGAACAACCTGAAAATTAATTTCAAGTTTCAATGTTATTTCAGATTTGCATCAAGATTAACATAAAGTTTCATATTAAGGACATCATGAGAAAATTTGGCTAGAACAATTTAACGCTTCCGAGGTTTTATTTACCGACAGTATGTTGATGATACTTTTTGTTGATTTAAAAAAAAAGAAGATGCACTTAAGTTCTTTAAGTTCATTGATGACCAGCACCGTAACATTAAGTTTACTATGGAAAACGAGAATAATCATAAACTACCTTTTCTGGACGTATTAATCGATAAAAGCAATAATCAATCCATTATAACCTCAGTGTATCGTAAAAGAACTTAAACCCCCTTTTGTACCGTAATTTTTAGATTTATCGCTTGTAATTATCACTTTTTCCTCACGTGTTTTTATATTATGTAACTAATCTCAACATATACTTAGATTTTTCTTCATGTAAATTAAATAAGGTTTCTTAACTGAAGATGAACGATGAACGTTCTAAGCATGCCTTTCAAAATTGTCGTTTTTATTGTAAAATTCTTATGTAATATTAAGATGGAGTTCAAGATTAACTAAGACTTAGATTAAGATTAAGCTTAAAATTAAGATTGAAATTACGATTCAGATTCAGATTTAGATTCAGATACAGATTTAGATTAAGATAAACATTTAGATTTAGATTAAGGTTAAGATTCCAATTTAGGTACAAGCTAAGATTAAGATTCCATTTGAGTTCAAGACTAAGATTAACTAGACTTACTTTAAGATTAAGATCAAGATGTAGACTAACATCAAATATAGCTATCTTAATGCACAGTGCCTTTTAGGTGAAATTCGTTATTGGCGAAGTTCACACGAAATGAAAATCGTTCCGATAAAGTGAGATATTTATTGTTCATGAAAGACAGTTAAAATTAAGGTCTGCAATGAGATAGGGGTAGGATATTCGAATTGATGTAGCAGCAATACTACTAATTTTGCGTCTTAAGTTGACACAAAAGCGTTTGGAATATTCTCAGTAGATCTGGAAATTTGGTGGCAAAAAATTTCATTCAGCATTTACCATCGAACTGTTTGACTTTTATTTAGGTTGTTAAAGGATTTTAGAGTGCAGACAGGGTATAGAAACTTTTTGTTCCATTAGAATTCAAGTGGATGGAACACAGTCAGTCCTTAACCTCCGTGACTCACTGGCTCACTATCCCACCCAAGGCTTTGTTTTATAAAACTTGGCTTATATTTGACCTTCAGCTTTCATATTGTAATTATGATGATGATGATGATTTTGATGACATGAAGATACTGATGATTGTGATGATGATGGTTGTTATTATTATTATAATGATTTTGATGGCATGATGAAATTTGATGGCATGATGATGATGATGATGATGATCTGATGATGAATATGATTAAGATTATGATTATGATGTTGATGATGACGATGATTCAATGGTGATTATAATGTTATAGTTGCTGATGGAGATAATGATAATTTTGACAGTGATGATAACTATGATGATGAGATGATGATGATGTTCTTTTTGTCCACAGTTTATTACCCTTTTATCAATTCTCGAATGTGTTTACCATTACAAGTAGACTAGCTTTTTAACTAACGCGTTGGCGAACGCGTTTCCTTGAAAGAGTTCAATCCGCAGTTCGGCCGCTCCCCGGCTCGCCAACTGCCGTTCGCAGCCGGACCACCGACAAGCTACCTTGTCATTATCGCCTCGCTCGGCTGCACCGGGGCCTGGCTAATACCGGTTATTGTGGTCGATATTGGTCTAATGATGCGCGAGGAAACAAAGGAAAACAAAAGATGTACAGTTAAGCAGCAATCCCCCGCCCTTTGAAAGCATTTGAGGCACGAACCCCGCGAGCTCCCCTTTGGCATTGGGCCACACTCTTGGAACAATCGACCTCGTTCCCGCAACCAATTGCGGGGCACGTCCGGTAATGGGGCAAAATCCATTTCCGTGCTGCGTCACAGGGTTTCGACGCGTCTAGAAGGATCACGTGTTTCGTGGCACATCCATTCGTGCATCCACAAGGAACGAGGGATATATTTCCCAGAATTTTGAGTGCTGTTTGAAAATTATGAAGGCGTTTATCATTTGTTCAGTTCTTTTATATTTGCTTCATTTCACAATCGCAACAAAATAGTCAACGTAAGAAGAGAATTAAGAATTTATTTCACAATATTCTCGGTTCCGGCGATTTTTGTTTACGTGATTTGGTTGCGTCATCTCAGTTAACTTTAGTAAACTGTTTGTCTATGTGATATTGTTGCCTCACCTCAGTTGACTTGAGAAAACGGTCGGATTACCTTCAGAATACAGAACCACCTCAAAGTTATACCTTTTATGTTGTGAGCCTACAACCTACGGGTGTATCACAGCGTATGTGTGATTAGCATTTGTGGCCTACAGAAGGTTGGGAGCCCTAATCATGGCAACGTACAACCTTGAACTTACAACATAGGGTCATAGTTATATTTGTCCGACATGCTGGGACCCTCCACCTAGAACACACAGTATTCCTCTGTAGCTATGTTATTTTGCCAACCTACAACCTACAACCTATAAGCTACAGTGTACGTGTGTAGCTATGTTATTTTGCAAACCTACCACCTACAGCCTACAGCCAACAATCACACAAAGAAAAGCATAGCTATTTAATTATGTTATTTTGCCAACCTACAACCTACAGCCTACAGCCAACAACCACACAACGAAAAGCATAGCTATGTAGCTATGTTTTCTTACCAGCCTACAACCAACAACCTACAGGGGTGTGCTTTCCATCTTTTAATAAACGGGTATTGTTTGTTGAGGGTAAAGGCTTTGTTTCCATCCTTTAATAAACGGGCAATATGCGTTGAGGGGTAAGGGGTATGCTTTCCATCTTTTAATAAACAGGCAATGTTTGTTAGGGGTAAAGGCTTTGTTTCCATCCTTAAATAAACGGGCAATATTCGTTGAGGGGAACAGGTGTCTTATTAGACAGGGAATTTCTTATAACAAAGCTTTATTTAGGCTCTAAACATGGTAACGTTTATTTTAAGCCCAGGACACATTTCGGTAAAACAATGGAAGTCACGTGATCAATACGGCCACACCCTTCCGGTCAGTAAAAATTTTTTCAAAATTTTGAAAATCTGATAATGGTATAGGATAAAGTAGGCCTATCCAAAAACGAGAAATTCCATATAAAACATGGCTATGGTATCACCCTTCAATAATTATTTATGGCCATCTAAACTCTTTGGAAGTACTCGTTATCTGAACAACAAATCGTAGTTCTCTGGTGAATTTTTGGCAATGAGTGTTCAGGTGTGCCATCAATTTTATACTTACAGACTAAAAGAAGCGTTACTACGATATGTCATGATATGATATATCGATTTCTCATCTAATGCATGTTCACTTATCTAATGATGTGACTCATCTAATGAGTCTTTACTTGATATAAAGTCCGAAACTGCCCATCCAGGGGATCTTTTAACATACATACTAATAAGGAAAATCCTCACCAGGCCCCTTACATTTCTCCACCAGTTGACAAAAGAGTCCCCGCCAGTTAAGTGCCCCTTTCATAAAAGTCGACACATTTAACTTCCTGGGATCCATTACTAATTAAAAGGGCGATTATGAGAAGGAATATCGAAGCCGTATTGGTCACGCAAAATCAGCAAAAGCTCACACGTAACTGGATGAACTGTCACATAAGCAAAGCATCTAAGATCAGTCTAGTACGGTTTGTCATTTTCCCGATTGCCATATACGCTTGCAAAGCTTGGGCCCTGAATGTAGTGGACTTGAGACAACTGCAATTGTTTTAAATGTGATGTTTGCGACGAATACGCGGGATTCCATGAATTGCAAGCTGCACTGTCTTGCTGGAGGTTTTGCATCATTATTATCTCATGCGTGAAATACCTTGCCGTATCTTACATTATTATGGACACATCAGACTCCGTGACAGCTCCTGCCTTGAGGAAGTGAGGCAAGAGGGGAAGAGGTCAACCGAGCCGAAGCTATACAGAAAACTTAAAGGAGCTATGTGACGAGGGAACGATTAACAAAGTTATGTGTTTAACATCTGACAGGGCGAGGTGGTGATACAAAAGCAATCCATGGCGTATCGGCGAGGCATCGACCGGCGTATGCCACGATTATGTGTGATGATGAAAAGTACCCTTCTGCTAAATAAAACTTTTTAGCAAATCTTCTTTTCATCATTATTTTTCAGTTATTGATTCATATATCATTTATGTGATCTTATCATCTTCTTCCACCCTGGCTTTTAGTAACGTCCTTCCCTTATTGATTCTGCCCTGCACCTCCGAATTGTTAGCGACAATGTCACTTTGGCCCTTGCGTTTTTAAACGAAAGGAGGTGGCAACTGATTTTCAATGAAAGCCAGGCAACGCTGCAACAGGGCAACTAAGCAACTAGGCAACTTTGAAACTGGCAACTGAGCAAATCAGCAACAGGGCAACCGGGCAATTGGGCAAGTGGGCAACTGAGAACCTTGACAATTTCGCAACTGAGAAACCAAGCAACAAAGCAACAGGTCAACCAAGAAAATGGAAAGTGAACAGCTTGGCAAATGGGCAGCTGAGCAATTGGACAACCAGAGCAATGGGGCTACTTGGCAACCGAGCAACTGGGCTACTGGAAAACCGAGCAACTGGGCAATTGGGAAACGAAGCAATTTTCAATCAAGCAACCAAGCAAAGCAGTAATGGGGCAACTAAGCAACTGAACAAATGAAACCCTTAGTTACGATGTTTCCGATATTTCTTTCGTCCTACATTCCCATGTCATCCACATTTCACGTGCTCCTGTGCACCCTTAAGAAAAAGGTTACCATTTAATGCCCATGGTGCATGACGCCAGTCTAGATTCTTATCTTCTCCTTATGAGATTCCCACTCAGGTGCGATGGTCAAGTGATTCTTTTAACCCTCAACAATAATGTTTCCAACGAAAGTTCCCCTGGTATGTGACGTCACTCTATCTTCCTACTTTTTCCGTATGAAATTCCCATTCAGGTCGGATGCTCACGTGATACTTTTTATTCTTGCCAACGATCAACGCAACTAAAATCCCACGTATGTATGACGTCAGTCACCTTATTTCTTACAGAGTCGACTGCTGTCTGCACAGATGAGCTTCCCCACGAGTCTAAAAGTAGTGAGAGCACGTGCGGAGCACATGCAACCGAGAGGACTAGCTACGCTCGCGGCAGCCGAGCAGAGCGACGCGAAGAGTCGCCCGCGAGCCACGAAGCGGCGAGAAGCCCTCCGCGGAAGCTAACAATGGCCGCCTTGTGCGTGTAAACTCCAACTTTACAGGTTAGCACATATGGTATAGTAGAGTTATTTGGTGAGTCTTCGAACGCGAGAGAAAATCACACGAATAGACACGAGACGAGTTATTTAATACGAATATAAATATCTTAAATCGAATGCATAAAATGAATCGACGAACGCGATGTAGAATCGTTACTAAAATGGGTTGACTGAAATCGTGGATTAAAAATGGATGGAATGAAATCGTGAAATCGTAGACTAAATCGATATACTGAAATCGTTAGATTGAAATCGGTTAGATTGAATCGGTTAGATTGAATCGTTTAGATTGAATCGGTTCGAACTAAAAGAAAACGATAAAAATACGAAATTAGGCTACCTAAATTAAATCAAACGACTAGTTACACAAACAAAATAATTCTAATAGAAGAACGGATAAAATAAACTTACGTTTGGTAACACCACATAGAAGTAGACGACTGTAACCATACGAATAAAACTTAACTTTAGATTATCGAACAACTTGGTTGAAAAACCATAGAAAATAGATAAAACAGAACGATCGACTGATCGATAGAATTGAAAAACATGCAACCATGCAACTTGATAGACTAGACAAACTTCCGCTGGAATGCATGCTGCTTGTCACGTGACACTTGTCATGACAATGCAAATGAATCCAACATTCCGGCCCCTTAAAGACGTTTAGACTTTACTTTAAACAACATAACAAAACAAACATTAATATAAATTGAATAAAATACGAAAAGAGTATGTTATACTGTACTTATTTGTTGATCTTCAGTCGTGTTCTACAGCAGCTTCTTCCAATAGGACAATTTTGTCGATTGGTCTTGTCAGCTCCGATTTGCTCGTCTTCAGTTTGGCAGATCTTACCATTCCATCTCGACGATTTTGATAGATTTCGATTACACGAGCCAAAGGCCATGAACTTCGTGGCACATTGTCATCTAGAATTAACACAACGTCGTCAACTGCCAAATTTCTTCGCTTTAAGTTCCATTTTTGACGCTCTTGTAACGACGGTAAATACTCACGTAACCATCTTTTCCAGAATACGTTAGATAAATACTGTATTTGACGCCATCTCCGACGACAATGATAATCTTCTTTCGTAAAATTTCCTGGCGGGAACGTAGAACCTGAACGCAGTAGTAATAAATGATTAGGAGTAAGCGGTTCAGAATCTTTAGGATCGTCTGAAAGCTTTGTTAACGGTCGTCCATTAACTATCGATTCCACTTCACACATGAGTGTACTTAAAGCTTCGTCGTCCAAGGTTTGTTCCTTTATTAATGCTGATAATACCTTCCTTACTGTTCGTATGCATCGTTCCCATACACCACCGTGGTGAGGTCCTGCAGGAGGATTGAAAGACCATTTGATACTTTGCTGCAAAAGAGTATCGTAGATTTGATTCTGTTTCCATTCCTTTATGGCAGCTTTTAATTCCTTTTCGCCTTTCACGAAATTCCCTCCATTATCGGAAATTATTTCACGAGGTCTTCCTCTCCTCGCGATCATTCTACGAAGTGCATTGATGAAGGAATCTGTATCCATAGAATGAGCTATTTCGATGTGAATCACGCGAGTTGACAAGCATGTAAATAAGACACCATAACGTTTGACAGTAGTTCTTCCTCGACGAACTGTAAATGGACCAAAACAATCCACTCCCACGAAAGTGAAAGGCGGGTTGTAAGGCGTTAATCGACTTTCCGGTAGACTGGACATTTTTTGTTGCAACACTGGTGCTTGGCGTTTTCTGCAACTGAAACAAGATTTGATGATGCCACGCGCTGTTGATCTGGCGCCGACGATCCAATACCTTTCTCTCATCAACGATATAGTGTACTCAAGACCCGAATGGGCAGATACTTGATGATAATGGCGTATAATTAGCTTTGAGACGTGGTTACCTTTTGGAAGTATGATCGGATGTTTAGCATCATAGTTTAGCGTTGATTTCTGCAGACGACCACCAACTCTTATGATATTTTGCTCGAAGATAGGATCTAATTTGAAGATGCTGCTACTCTTTTTGATGTTCTGGATCTTGCTCATATCTCCACCATCTTTACGCTGATTACACAAGATAGGAATTTCATCCTTGAATTCTTGTCTCTGTACGTAAGCTAATATATCATTTTCTGCATTTCTTAATTCTTCAACGCTTAGACGATTGATTGACTCGATGGTTTTTTCGAAGACAACTGGAGCATTGACTTTACGTTGCTGAAGACAATTTTGTAGCTTTCTTTTATATCGTAAGACCCAGGCGATGACTCTTGTAAGCTGCATCCAGCTTGAAAACCTTTCGAAGGTTTTATACAGATGCTTGCTGTTGTGACTAGTCGAAGTGCTGTAGGCAATAGACTTCCTTACCTCAACATCTTCATTCGAAATCGGACCCAAATCTGTTGGTCTAAGTGGCCATGTTTCTTCTGACTGAGCTAAGAAAGACGGACCTTGTTTCCAGCGATCGTTATTCAGAAACTCGTCGACAGTTGACCCTATTGATGCTTCATCAGCAGGATTTAGCGAAGTTTCGACGTATCTCCATTGAGCTGGAGTAGATTGATTGTGGATAGCAGCGATTCGATTAGCGACGAAAACCTGAAAACGTTTGTCCTTGTTCTCGATGTATCTCAAGACACAAGTACTATCTGTCCAAAATGTTGAACTGTCAATAGGCAAAGTTAATTCTTGCAGAATCATTTTATCCAATCTTGTTGCTAATACGGCTGCAGACAATTCCATTCTGGGGATTGTCATTGTTTTGAGAGGCGCAAGTCGCGATTTGGCCATTACAAGAGAACAAGTTATTTCTCCATTATCATTGACTTGACGAAGATAGGATACTGCACCGTAACCTTTGCTTGAAGCATCACAAAAATGATGAAGCTCACGACGCACAATATTTTCGAAGTGAGGTGGTTTCAAACACCGAGGGATAGAGAAATTTTCGAGCTTTGGTAGATCGTTTAACCAAGTTTGCCATTTGATTCTAGAATCTTCTGGAATCTCATCATCCCAATCAAGACCCCTTTGACAAAGGTCTTGCAGAATGGCCTTTGCTGTCAAAATACACGGCGAAACGAATCCAAGTGGATCATACACTGAACTTACGTTCGAAAGAATGCCTCGTCTAGTTAAAGGTTTCTCTTTGTTTGAAATTTTGAATCCAAATGAATCAGTATCTATTTGCCATTGAACACCCAACGCTCTCTCTGTTAAGACACTGTTATTGAGATCTAAGTTCTTTACCGAGGCTGCTCTTTCGCCCTCTGGGATAGAATCGATAACTTTCTGTGAGTTTGAAATCCATTTAGTGAGACGAAAACCTCCTTTAGCAAGTAAATCACATAACTGTTGCACGAGTTGAAGAGCTTGTGACTCTGTACCAACAGATCGAAGACAATCATCGACGTAGAAATTTTCTTTCACGGTTTCTGTTGTTTTTTCATCAAAAAGATCTATATTATCTTCAGCTGTTTTCTTGAGAGCGTAATTTGCACAACTTGGCAAAGAAGCTCCTCTAAATAAATGTACAAGCATTTGGTACTCTCTTGGTTTCTCCTTTAAATTTCCATTTGGCCACCACAGGAACCGAAGATAGTTGCAATCTTCTGGGCGTACACGGACTTGGTAGAACATAGACTAGACAAACTTCCGCTGGAATGCATGCTGCTTGTCACGTGACACTTGTCATGACAATGCAAATGAATCCAACAGTGCGTAGCTAGTCCTATGAACTAATCTCCGGTTATGCAAATTAGGTTGCCCCATTTTTATGGACCATTGTTCTATTACACAAGAAAAGCTTTTTCCCTGGGTCACCTAGAAATGCACTTCTAAGTTTAATTGATCCCTGTCCTGCCTGGGCGGTGCAGTATCTATTTTTCAAATCTTTTTAAGCCTGTAACTTGGGTAAAATTGTGATTTTACTTCAGTTTCGAAAAGTTTTGTTTCCAGTTGCGGGCGCTATTGTTAGTGCGAGCTAGTGCGAGTTAGTGTTAACACGATTTTTAAGTATTAAGTGTTGCTTTTTACAATCAGCAAACATTTCAACACTTATGTTTACATGAAAAATAGGATTTTCAGGTATACAATATTCCCAAGGAGTGAATTGCCCCTCGATTAAGATACTTCATGATTATTGCCCTGTAGTTTTAAACCTGAACAAACAAAGAACTCTTGACGCTTAGCCTGCAAGAATTTCACAAAGGCAATGCTTTCGTTATTGCAATTGCCATATTAAATATAGACAAATTAGCTGATTTTTTCACAAAAGATATGATTTCCACCTTTTATTTCAATCAAACTTTCTCAATAAACGCTTTCTTTAAATGAAAAACAAAATCACATTTCTTTCCTGAATTGGGGGTATTTCTATTAAATCCTCAAAAGTCGCAAACAGTATGGATTTACAATTTTCCATCTAAATACACATTCGAATGATATACATATATAACTTCACAGATATGTTTACCAACAATAAATATCTTGGGCATCTCAACCTCACACCTCAACCTCAACCTCACACAAGTTAAGATGCCATTTGAGATATACAGTACCATAACGTTTGCCCAACGTTTGGCCGAGGGCCTACCCCAACATTCGCATATTTTAATGTTCATGTTCATGTTGATGATCATTATGTTCATGATCAAGGCTTTATGAACAAGATATTGATGGTGATATGATGGTGGCGATTATAATAACGACGGTGTTGATGATGATAATGATTATGATAACAATTACGATGAGTATGCTAGTAATTATTATGATGATAATGATTGCGAGGTTCATGAAGATGATGATGTTCACCATGCAGGTAATGGTGGGGATTGTAATGGTGATAATGATGATGGTGTTGAAAACAATTAAGATGATGATTTTTACTCTAAGAGCTCGAATAGACGGGGGTCTTAATAGATGGGATGGCTTGAAAATTTGGGGAATGAATTCAGCGGAGGGAGGGGATGAATATGCAGGCGGCTGAGGCTCTTTTTCTATTTTGAATTCAGTGACGCAAATTTATCGAAATTTGCCTTAAAATACCATGCATTCAAAGAGTTTGTGCTCAGCTTCAGTAACTAAGAAAACTATTTTCAGGATTCCCTTCGAAAATCCTCTATTAATTAACAGCCACCTTCTTCCGTTGAAGCATGATGATAATGATTATGGCTTGATGATTATGGTAATGATAACAGTGAAGATGGTGATATTCCAGAAAACAAGCTTTTTACCTTGACGCCCGCGATGCGTACGGCTTTTCTACCTTGACGCCGCGATGTAGACAACTATATGTACCAGTTTAGCCTTAGAAAGACAAGATACAACTCAGCTGTCTTTTACCTCGTAGCCTGATATACAGGCAGCCAATAGTACCAAATCAGCATTGGTAAGACAAGATTCTTCCTTCAAAAAATTCATCTCCGGCACTGCAAACACGTGACCTCCACTGTGCAGGAGCATTAGAAAGCAATTGAAAAAAATTCTTAACTTTTGCTAGAGTCCGGGGAGGTTAGTCCTCCTCCGTTTCCCGGGAAACAGCTGAGTCGTATCTTGTCGTTCCAAGGCTAAACTGGTACAAATATTTTCTAGCCTACAAAGCCTACAAGCCAACAACTCATACATATTCCCGTATTGTCTAGATATTCTTTTTCTCAGCCTACAAGCCTACACAGCCTAAACAGCCTACAAGCCAACAGCTGATATATATTTTCGTATTTTCGAGATATTCTTTTTCTCAGCCTACTAGCCTACACAGCCTACAAGGCATTAACTCATGCATACTACAGTTTTATCAAGGTATACATTTTTCAGCCTACAAGCCTACACAGCCTACAAGCCAATTTATTATTGTTCAATGTTCACTCAGCGTTGATGTTGACTGCCGGTTAACTTTTGAATATCAGGCCAAGTCCCTTGGCTTCAGGTATCCAGTATTTTTCTTATAATCTTTGCAGTTCAAACAGGCAAGCTTTCTGTAAGAGTTCTGTGTTGCATTCTATTTCAATTTTCTTCAACCAGGTCTAAAAGTTCTTCCCAATCGTGCCCAGAGCACCAATGATTATTGGTACAATCTTTACTTCTCTAACATTCCATAGCCTTTTAATCTCTCTCTTCAAGTCTTGATATACCTCAATCTTTTCTTTTTTTTTTCTATTCTTGTATCGAAGGGGCAAGAAATGTCAATCAGCAAACACGATCGATCCATTTTATTTTCAAAGACAATGTCTGGCCGGTTATGCTCCAGTCGATGATCTGTCTGTATGAGAAAATCCCATAATAACCTAAATTCTTCTGTCACAATAACGCTTTCTACTTTATGGTGGTACCATCTATCTCCAGGGTACAATCCTAATTTTTGGCATAACTTCCAATGGACAATCTGAGCTACTTTGTCATGTCTCCAGCCTTTATATTGTACTTGTGCGAGCTGTTGACACTCAGATACAATATGCGCAATCGTTTCATCCGCTTTTCCACACAGCCTACATTCTTTTGATACAATTTCTTTGTAAATGATGTTCTTTACAGAATTTGTTCCTATTGCTTGCTCTTGCGTTGAAGATATAGTTCTCTCTGTTTCTTTCTTATGTCCAGCATGTTTTAGCCAATTCCAGTTCTTATCCTTATCCATTGAGTCTTTCGTAGCAGTAGCGGTAACCTATGTAACGGTTTGTCCATCCACCCATTCTTATGCTGTTCTTTATTCTGTCGTTTCCAAACTTTGGGGTTTTTGATTTCGTTTGATCTCAATATTCCTTCTTTTTCAACTGATCTCATTATTTCATGGTCATTGATCATCACATACCAGCAAAGACTGTTCTCCTCACTTCGCACAGTCTCCTCAGCTCCAATCAAGCCCCCTCCTCCTTCCTGCCTTGTTAAATACAATCTATTCACATTGCTTTTGGGGTGGAACGCTCCATACATGGTCAGTTTCTTTCTCGCTTTTCTATCAAGTTGTTGAAGCTCATTCTGAGTCCAATTTATCAATCCCGCTCCATACCTTAGTACTGACACAGCCCATGTATTGGTTGCAATAATTATATTCCATGCAGCTTTGATTTAAGAATCTTTTCAGTCTTCGTAGGTATTCATTTTGAACAAGCTCTTTCATAGTTTTATTCATAATCTCATCTATCTCCAGCATACCCAGGTATTTATACCCTTCTTCACCAACACTTTTAATTGTTTCTCCGCTTGGCATTTGAATTCCAGCACTGCTCACAACTTTTCCTCTTTTCATTACAACTACTCCACACTTCTGAACCCCAAACATCATACCTATGTCCTCACTAAAGACATTCACAGTTCTTACCAGCGAGTCAATCTCATTTTCATCCTTTGCAAATAACTTCAGATCATCCATGAAGAGTAGGTGATTTACGTTCGTTTTTCCCCTTTAAAGTTGATATCCAGCCTTATATTTTCTCAGTATGATTGAAATTGGTAAAAGGCAAATCACAAAGAGAAGCGGGGACAGGCAGTCACCCTGAAAGATTCCTCTCTGAATAGTTACTTCTCCTAATTCTTCTTTCCCTGCAGTTAATATCGTTTTCCCACTGGGCATGCTTCTTATTATTATTATTATTATTGACCAAACTCCAAACTCCATTCCTATGTCTGAGCTGTAAATTCTGACTGTCTCTATCAATGATTCTAGGTCTTTTTTGGTCTTTCCGTACAACTTGAGATCGTCCATATACAGTAAATGATTGATCTTAACCTTATTTGATGAAAACTCATACCCAGGTGCTGCTTTTCTCAAGATGCTCGTAAGTGGGATCATTGATATGACAAACAACAAAGGTGATAAGGCATCCCTTGAAAGATCCTCTCTTTATTCTTATTTCTCCTAATATTTCATCTTTGCACATTATTTCCACTCTCCATGAATTCATTGTCTCGCTTAGCAGATTTCGAACATTTTGGTTTACTTTTAAGGCTGCTAGACATTCCATTAACCAAGAGTGTGGGATCATGTCATACGCCTTCCGATAGTCCACCCAAGCCATTGACAAATTTTTTCTTCTTCGACGTTTTACTTCTTTCACAATCATTTTATCTATATATAGTAGATCTCCTGTTCCTTTTGACTTTCTCCTGCATCCTTTCTGCTCTTCAGGTAATAGTCCTTGTCCCTCTAGATATCTGTATATTTCGTCAGAGAATATGCCTGTAAGTAATTTCCACGCAAGAGGTAGACATGTTATCGGACGGTAATTGCTTGCAACTGTACCTTTGGATTTATCTTTTTGTATTAGCACTGTCCTTCCCTTTGTCATCCACAATGGTGTTTTACCTTCCTCTAAGCATTTTGTTAGACTTGACGCAAGCTGCGTGTGCATGCTTTTGAATTTCTTTAGCCAGAAGCCTTGGACACCATCTGGTCCTGGTGCCTTCCAATTGGGAAATTTTCTGAGGATTTTCTTAACCATGTTTTCTGTGATGTGAATCTCCTCTTGACCACCAACTTTTTTAACTTCTTCATAAAATCTCTTGAGCCATTCTGCATCTTTCTTGTGCTTTCCCTCTTTGCTCTAGATATCAGACCAGAATGTTTTTGCTTCTTCTGGATCTGGTGCTTCACTTTCCTCCCAGCCTTGGTCGTTGTTCAGTTGCTGGTAGAATCTTCCTTCATTGTTGCTGAATAGTCTGTTCTGCTGAAATTGAGATATCCGCTGGTTGTATCTCTTTATTTTGGCTGCTTTAGCTTTAATTCTCTGGCAAATTATCTCTTTGGTTGTCTGTAGCCCTCTTTGTTTGATATTATATCTTTTATGTAGTAGATCTTCGTGCTTTTTCTTCACTTTCCTTCTCTCTATAAGCATGTTAACTCTTGATACATCCTTGTTTAGCACTTTTAGTTGGTTTTCCAGCCTTCTTTTCCAAAAAGGTTCCTTCTTAACACCTCTGCAGGTTTTTATTCCCAACATTTCCGTTACTAGTGCGGCTCCACAGTATATAAGGTCATTCACTTCAGTAATATCAGTTACCTTCACTATACTGAGTACTTCATCTACTGTATTCACTGCATCTGACAATCTCTTTCTTTCTACTCCCCTTAATGCTGCCAGTCTCTTGCGTTCTTTCCCTTGAATTTCATTCAGCTGTTGCAGTATCCCTTTTTGCTTTTCATCTAATTCATTTTGATCTCTGTCTACAACAAAATCTCTCGTTCTCATTGTTTCATTTTCATTTTGATCTTCTTCATCCTTATTGATTTCCGCCACTCGTTCAGCATCTTCATCTCTCTCTTTATTGATCACAGTTCCTGGAATTCCACATTCTACATCCTCTATCAACCTTTTAATTTCCTCTAGTTCAAGATCTGTCAACCATTTCTTTTTCATTATCTGGGCCTTCTGATCTAGTAAGCGTTGTTCACTTATTTGGAACATTCCCATGTCTTTCCATAGATTATGCATTCTTATCCTATACCCAATTACTTTGGGATTACTTCTAAAGAAACACTCCATGACAATTCTGTTTTCTTCATACGACCATTTCTTTCTGATCCTTCTAGCAGTAGCTGGTTGACGACCGGGCCCACGCTGCTGAGCCGTGAGACACCTGCCGGGCGAGAGAGCTTCACATGTAGTTCCACCCTCATTAACGCCGTTGTTGGATAATCCATTATTTGACATTACACTCATGATGAGGTTAGTGGTGATAAGGTGACACAACCACCGGTATTAGTTTTGTGACACCATCACTAGGGGGGTTGCCAACCAAGGCTGAAGGGTCCCCCCTACCCATGAGACAGACTAGCCCCCGCCGGACGCCAACCCGGAATTTCGAGGCCTCGGGGAGAGCTGACAGGTACTACACCTTGCTCAAGGGTGACCTGGAGGTAGTTGTGGTAAAGGGTAACCTCATTATCCCACGTCGAAACTCCACAACCGGATGCAGTTTAATGTCATGACCAGGACAGATTATTATTATTATTGTCATGACCAGGACAGATTATTATTATTATTATTATTATTATTATTATTATTATTATTATTATTTATTTATTTATTTATTTATTTACAGTAGGTAGGAAATAATACCTAATAGCTAAGCTAATTGAAACCTACTACAGAGCAAATACAAAGACAAAACTTTTACAAGGTTTACAAAAATAAGAAGGAGAGAAGTCAATAGCTGTAATTAAGTCAAGAAACCAACTTGAGGGATTTATGGTGTACATATTGTGCAACTGCATGTTTCACCTTTCCAGTTTCTAATGTGTTTTTTAAATTTGCAAATAGTTTCAGAAACTTTGACCTCATCCGCAATCGTATTCCACAAAAAGCTCCCTATGAAAGATAGACTTTGTTTTCCGTAGGAAACAGTTTTATACTTGGGCACTTGGAGACCGTTTTTAATTTGCGGAATTAAGATTATATTGCGGAATTTTTCTTGTAAAAATTTCTTTCATGAATCTTGGATTGAGGTCTTTATTTGTTTTGAAAATCTCCGTGATTAGCAGTTAAAGATTTTTGTGGTGAACGGTCATAGAATTGTTCTTTTCCAAAAAGTTAAACTGTCTGACTGTTTGTCACTATAAGCTATCCTCAAAGCTTTTTCGTGGATGTGACTTATCGAATGTGATTAATTGAATTGTGATAATACAAACGTCTGCATGATTTGTTTTAATTTTTCACCGCTGATATAGCAGGCTATTCTAGATAACGGATGTAATCTTTGGTTAACCTTCTTACATAGTGCATTAATGTGTGACTAAGCACGCAAACAACATACAATATCGGTGGAAATTTGAATTCAAATACACAATTTGTGTAGAAATAAAATGTCCAAAAAAGTTGTCAAAGTGATTTAAAGTACAATTTTTATTTTCAAGTACAATTTCACACCTTTTGATGTCTCTTTGCCCAATGATGGGAGACGGATTTCTCCCGAAACGTGTGCCTACTAAATATCAAAGGCTGGTCATAAGTGGTGGCTATCATGTCTAATACGGTACAATTTTCATGTTTATAGCGTAAAGTCAGAAAAAAGTCAACGTATACGGAATTTTCTTTCGGGCCTACAACAAATATGAAATCAGGAAGACCGATTGTGTGAAACAAAATTTAGGGATAAACGTTGGCTAGTTTTCTAGGAAAAATTGCGTCCTTTCCATACCTTGATGAGCAATGATGAAGAGATGTTCGTCGTGGGCATCAGTCACAGGAGTGAAGCACTTCAGAAGCGAATCAATCTGAAAAGCAGGTTCATAAGAAATTATTAGTAAACAGCTTACGGATGGGGAAAGAATGCGATGAAGAAAGCACACGTTATTACTATTGTATTTTGCAACTTTCATGTGTTATTCAATCTTGAAAATTTCAAATTTCTCGGAGTCTGAAAAAATCCTGCAAAATCTTACAAAAATCTTACAAAATCCTGCCACAATTTTTTCATTTGCTTATTAACTTTTTCACGATTTTGTCCACTGATGTATGATGTTGGTCACGATCATAAGTGGTGATAAATTACAATCATATTGATGATGATAATGATGATGATGATGATGATGATGAAAGTACTGACAATCATGATCATGGTTTCGATCATCATGATTATGACGATGACAATGATAGCTTAATTGATTGACGATTATGATGATGATGACGAAACGATGAAGATGTTGATGATGATGATGGTGATGATGACGATGACGATGATGATGATGATTATTATTATTATTATTTCTATTATTATTATTTTACCATTATTGATGATGATGATGACGATAATAAAGATGAAAATGATGAAATATACTTTGTAACACTTAAATCTCTATGAAATTTAATATAACAGTTAACTGCAAAATTTTTGCTTCTATAACACTTAACAGTGCAGAAATTTGTCACATAACATTTAACATTAAACCCCCATCTGGACCCTCTTAAGCCACAAATTCTCTCTCCAAAAACTTCTCTTAAAACAATTCAAATTAATTGAAACAATTCCTTAACGTGAAATTCCATTCAGTGCATTTTGTAGCGGGGGTGGCTTTTTCCGATCTATTAGGATCTGAGCATTGGTATCCCCTTCTTGGTCTGAGCGGGCGATGGCAACCAAAAAATGGAAACTCTTCCTACTTTTGCGATCGATTCATATCGATCGATTGTTAGAGCCAACTAGAAGCAGATTACCAAAAAACAACTGGTTTGCCCTCATTTGGAATGAAGATTGAAACTTGGCTCGCGATCTCAAAAAGTCGATTACAAAAAGAGGCGCGCGCGAAAAATGCACTGCATGGAAAAGATTTGAAAACATGCAACTATGCAACTGATAGATTTGTTTCCAGTTGCGGGCGCTATTGTTAGTGCGAGCTAGTGCGAGTTAGTGTTAAAACGATTTTTAAGTATTAAGTGTTGCTTTTTACAATCAACAAACATTTCAACACTTATGGTTACATGAAAAATAGGATTTTCAGGTATACAATATTCCCAAGGAGTGAATTGCCCCTCGATTAAGATACTTCATGATTATTGCCCTGCAGTTTTAAACCTGAACAAACAAAGAACTCTTGACGCTTAGCCTGCAAGAATTTCACAAAGGCAATGCTTTCGTTATTGCAATTGCCATATTAAATATAGACAAATTAGCTGATTTTTTCACAAAAGATATGATTTCCACCTTTTATTTCAATCAAACTTTCTCAATAAACGCTTTCTTTAAATGAAAAACAAAATCACATTTCTTTCCTGAATTGGGGGTATTTCTATTAAATCCTCAAAAGTCGCAAACAGTATGGATTTACAATTTTCCATCTAAATACACATTCGAATGATATACATATATAACTTCACAGATATGTTTACCAACAATAAATATCTTGGGCATCTCAAACTCACACCTCAACCTCAACCTCACACAAGTTAAGATGCCATTTGAGATATACAGTACCATAACGTTTGCCCGACGTTTGGCCGAGGGCCTACCCCAACATTCGCATATTTTAATGTTCATGTTCATGTTGATGATCATTATGTTCATGATCAAGGCTTTATGAACAAGATATTGATGGTGATATGATGGTGGCGATTATAATAACGACGGTGTTGATGATGATAATGATTATGATAACAATTACGATGAGTATGCTAGTAATTATTATGATGATAATGATTGCGAGGTTCATGAAGATGATGATGTTCACCATGCAGGTAATGGTGGGGATTGTAATGGTGATAATGATGATGGTGTTGAAAACAATTAAGATGATGATTTTTACTCTAAGAGCTCGAATAGACGGGGGTCTTAATAGATGGGATGGCTTGAAAATTTGGGGAATGAATTCAGCGGAGGGAGGGGATGAATATGCAGGCGGCTGAGGCTCTTTTTCTATATTGAATTCAGTGACGCAAATTTATCGAAATTTGCCTTAAAATACCATGCATTCAAAGAGTTTGTGCTCAGCTTCAGTAACTAAGAAAACTATTTTCAGGATTCCCTTCGAAAATCCTCTATTAATTAACAGCCACCTTCTTCCGTTGAAGCATGATGATAATGATTATGGCTTGATGATGATGGTAATGATAACAGTGAAGATGGTGATATTCCAGAAAACAAGCTTTTTACCTTGACGCCCGCGATGCGTACGGCTTTTCTACCTTGACGCCGCGATGTAGACAACTATATGTACCAGTTTAGCCTTAGAAAGACAAGATACAACTCAGCTGTCTTTTACCTCGTAGCCTGATATACAGGCAGCCAATAGTACCAAATCAGCATTGGTAAGACAAGATTCTTCCTTCAAAAATTTATCTGCCTACAAAGCCTACAAGCCAACAACTCGTAAATTTTACAGTATTATCGACATTTACAATTTTTCAGCCTACAAGCCTACACAGCCTACAAGACAATAACGTATACATATTCCCGTTTTATCGAGATATACATTTTTCAGCTTACGGCCTACACAGCCTACAATCCAGTATTTTCTTATAATCTTTGCAGTTCAAACAGGCAAGCTTTCTGTAAGAGTTCTGTGTTGCATTCTATTTCAATTTTCTTCAACCAGGTCTAAAAGTTCTTCCCAATCGTGCCCAGAGCACCAATGATTATTGGTACAATCTTTACTTCTCTAACATTCCATAGCCTTTTAATCTCTCTCTTCAAGTCTTGATATACCTCAATCTTTTCTTTTTTTTTTCTATTCTTGTATCGAAGGGGCAAGAAATGTCAATCAGCAAACACGATCGATCCTTTTTATTTTCAAAGACAATGTCTGGCCGGTTATGCTCCAGTCGATGATCTGTCTGTATGAGAAAATCCCATAATAACCTAAATTCTTCTGTCACAATAACACTTTCTACTTTATGGTAGTACCATCTATCTCCATGGTACAATCCTAATTTTTGGCATAACTTCCAATGGACAATCTGAGCTACTTTGTCATGTCTCCAGCCTTTATATTGTACTTGTGCGAGCTGTTGACACTCAGATGCAATATGCGCAATCGTTTCATCCGCTTTTCCACACAGCCTACATTCTTTTGATACATTTTCTTTGTAAATGATGTTCTTTACAGAATTTGTTCCTATTGCTTGCTCTTGCGTTGAAGATATAGTTCTCTCTGTTTCTTTCTTTAGTCCAGCATGTTTTAGCCAATTCCAGTTCTTATCCTTATCCATTGAGTCTTTCGTAGCAGTAGCGGTAACCCATGTAACGGTTTGTCCATCCACCCATTCTTATGCTGTTCTTTATTCTGTCGTTTCCAAACTTTGGGGTCTTTGATTTCGTTTGATCTCAATATTCCTTCTTTTTCAACTGATCTCATTATTTCATGGTCATTGATCATCACATACCAGCAAAGACTGTTCTCCTCACTTCGCACAGTCTCCTCAGCTCCAATCAAGCCCCTTCCTCCTTCCTGCCTTGTTAAATACAATCTATTCACATTGCTTTTGGGGTGGAACGCTCCATACATGGTCAGTTTCTTTCTCGCTTTTCTATCAAGTTGTTGAAGCTCATTCTGAGTCCAATTTATCAATCCCGCTCCATACCTTAGTACTGACACAGCCCATGTATTGGTTGCAATAATTATATTCCATGCAGCTTTGATTTAAGAATCTTTTCAGTCTTCGTAGGTATTCATTTTGAACAAGCTCTTTCATAGTTTTATTCATAATCTCATCTATCTCCAGCATACCCAGGTATTTATACCCTTCTTCACCAACACTTTTAATTGTTTCTCCGCTTGGCATTTGAATTCCAGCACTGCTCACAACTTTTCCTCTTTTCATTACAACTACTCCACACTTCTGAACCCCAAACATCATACCTATGTCCTCACTAAAGACATTCACAGTTCTTACCAGCGAGTCAATCTCATTTTCATCCTTTGCAAATAACTTCAGATCATCCATGAAGAGTAGGTGATTTACGTTCGTTTTTCCCTTTAAAGTTGATATCCAGCCTTATATTTTCTCAGTATGATTGAAATTGGTAAAGGCAAATCACAAAGAGAAGCGGGGACAGGCAGTCACCCTGAAAGATTCCTCTCTGAATAGTTACTTCTCCTAATTCTTCTTTCCCTGCAGTTAATATCGTTTTCCCACTGGGCATGCTTCTTATTATTATTATTATTATTGACCAAACTCCAAACTCCATTCCTATGTCTGAGCTGTAAATTCTGACTGTCTCTATCAATGATTCTAGGTCTTTTTTGGTCTTTCCGTACAACTTGAGATCGTCCATATACAGTAAATGATTGATCTTAACCTTATTTGATGAAAACTCATACCCAGGTGCTGCTTTTCTCAAGATGCTCGTAAGTGGGATCATTGATATGACAAACAACAAAGGTGATAAGGCATCCCCTTGAAAGATCCCTCTCTTTATTCTTACTTCTCCTAATATTTCATCTTTGCATATTATTTCCACTCTCCATGAATTCATTGTCTCGCTTAGCAGATTTCGAACATTTTGGTTTACTTTTAAGGCTGCTAGACATTCCATTAACCAAGAGTGTGGGATCATGTCATACGCCTTCCGATAGTCCACCCAAGCCATTGACAAATTTTTTCTTCTTCGACGTTTTACTTCTTTCAGAATCATTTTATCTATATATAGTAGATCTCCTGTTCCTTTTGACTTTCTCCTGCATCCTTTCTGCTCTTCAGGTAATAGTTCTTGTCCCTCTAGATATCTGTATATTTCGTCAGAGAATATGCCTGTAAGTAATTTCCACGCAAGAGGTAGACATGTTATCGGACGGTAATTGCTTGCAACTGTACCTTTGGATTTATCTTTTTGTATTAGCACTGTCCTTCCCTTTGTCATCCACAATGGTGTTTTACCTTCCTCTAAGCATTTTGTTAGACTTGACGCAAGCTGCGTGTGCATGCTTTTGAATTTCTTTAGCCAGAAGCCTTGGACACCATCTGGTCCTGGTGCCTTCCAATTGGGAAATTTTCTGAGGATTTTCTTAACCGTGTTTATGAATCCACCGTTCTTTTTAGCGTGCTGCAGCATCTCCATTGTTAAAAATTGATACGTCATTGGTCGTGTACCTTTAACACGAAGGAAAAGAAAGGTTGTAATGAATCGTGTTGCAAACGTTAAATCTGCTGCTGTAACAGTTGAGCCATTTTCACTCTTGCATAAATCCAGAATCTTCTTGTAACGTTCCATGTGAAATGGTATGACTTTCTGCAAATCCTGCATAGATGCCCAATGTCCTTTACGTTCTAACGTGTCCACGTCTAATTGTTCACTCCACTGTACACGCATTTTACGTGCTATGAATTTCTTCGCTCTTTTCAGAAATATCTCGGCCACGCTGAAGTTGTTCAAAACACCAATAGACACTCCTTTGAACTTTCTGTACTCGATTAACTCCATCATCGCACTGATGTAGCTTACGTTACCAGCATATCCAATGGACTTCTCTTGGTCTAAGTGCTGTATAAAGTTGCTTATATGTTCGATAGATCCAAGGTAGTAATCAACACGATCATCAGTTGATATGTCGACTGATGTGTCTTCACTTGAAAAGTATACGAATTTTATTGCCCTTGAACAGATCTGATTTGCGTGTGATATCGTGCGTCCGCCGCCAGTTGCACTACACATCCATTCTTTGAACTTCTCTGCAAATATAACTTCCCGCGTATTACAAGATAAGTCGTTACCTTTCATTGTCTTTTCTGGGTCTTCTTGCACGGATTTTTCTTTGCCATCCAATATATCTTCAGGATAGTTGTCAAAGTAGTAGTACCAAGTATGCTAATTAGTGATGTGTTTTCTGCATCCTCTTTCACTTCGAAATCCTTCGTGTCTGCATTCTGCAACAGGACATTTGTATATGCCATCGTGGTTTGGTGTCAGATGTAGCCTTCTCCGTATGCTAGCAGCTCCAGGAAAGTTCTTCCACCGCTCCATTTGGACATAAAGTCCCAACTGATTGATACTCTCAAAAAGCCAGAATATATACATCTCAAAAATTCTCATGGGAAACCTAAGGTGAATTCGTGCAGGTCTTGCTTCGTGCAAATATTCTATTGAAAAAACTGTGAAAAAGTGTTTTTACCCAAATATGGTTAATGAATTTCATATCCGTTCGTTTCGTCGTTCATGTTCCATAGTGTGCCATATAAGGTCATCATTGATCACATGTATGTAAAATCAACAACAACATCAACAAGGACTAGAATAATTAAAATACTGATGATTGAAAGGATATGATGTAACAATAGCTGTTGTTGTTACATCTATTTTCTACATTGTTATCTTTTTATTAAAAAAAATACTGTTGATGTAAAGGCAATGATGTAACAATAGCTGCTATTGTTATCTCTATTATCTACATTGTTATCTTTTTATTTAAAAAAAATACTGTTGATGTAAAGGCAATGATGTAACAATAGCTGCTATTGTTATCTCTATTATCTACATTGTTATCTTTTATTTAAAAAAATACTGTTGATGTAAAGGCAATGATGTAACAATAGCTGCTATTGTTATCTCTATTATCTACATTGTTATCTTTTATTAAAAAAATACTGTTGGTGTAAGGGAAGTTATGTAACAATAGCTGTTGCCGTCACAGTAAGGTAACCTCATTATCCCACGTCGAAACTCCACAATCGGATGCAGTTTAATGTCATGACCAGGACAGATTATTATTATTATTGTCATGACCAGGACAGATTATTATTATTATTATTATTATTATTATTATTATTATTATTATTATTATTATTATTATTTATTTATTTATTTACAGTATGTAGGAAATAATACCTAATAGCTAAGCTAATTGAAACCTACTACAGAGCAAATACAAAGACAAAACTTTTACAAGGTTTACAAAAATAAGAAGGAGAGAAGTCAATAGCTGTAATTAAGTCAAGAAACCAACTTGAGGGATTTATGGTGTACATATTGTGCAACTGCATGTTTCACCTTTCCAGTTTCTAATGTGTTTTTTAAATTTGCAAATAGTTTCAGAAACTTTGACCTCATCCGCAATCGTATTCCACAAAAAGCTCCCTATGAAAGATAGACTTTGTTTTCCGTAGGAAACAGTTTTATACTTGGGCACTTGGAGACCGTTTTTAATTTGCGGAATTAAGATTATATTGCGGAATTTTTCTTGTAAAAATTTCTTTCATGAATCTTGGATTGAGGTCTTTATTTGTTTTGAAAATCTCCGTGATTACCAGTTAAAGATTTTTGTGGTGAACGGTCATAGAATTGTTCTTTTCCAAAAAGTTAAACTGTCTGACTGTTTGTCACTATAAGCTATCCTTAAAGCTTTTTCGTGGATGTGACTTATCGAATGTGATTAATTGAATTGTGATAATACAAACGTCTGCATGATTTGTTTTAATTTTTCACCGCTGATATAGCAGGCTATTCTAGATAACGGATGTAATCTTTGGTTAACCTTCTTACATAGTGCATTAATGTGTGACTAAGCACGCAAACAACATACAATATCGGTGGAAATTTGAATTCAAATAAACAATTTGTGTAGAAATAAAATGTCCAAAAAAGTTGTCAAAGTGATTTAAAGTACAATTTTTATTTTCAAGTACAATTTCACACCTTTTGATGTCTCTTTGCCCAATGATGGGAGACGGATTTCTCCCGAAACGTGTGCCTACTAAATATCAAAGGCTGGTCATAAGTGGTGGCTATCATGTCTAATACGGTACAATTTTCATGTTTATAGCGTAAAGTCAGAAAAAAGTCAACGTATACGGAATTTTCTTTCGGGCCTACAACAAATATGAAATCAGGAAGACCGATTGTGTGAAACAAAATTTAGGGATAAACGTTGGCTAGTTTTCTAGGAAAAATTGCGTCCTTTCCATACCTTGATGAGCAATGATGAAGAGATGTTCGTCGTGGGCATCAGTCACAGGAGTGAAGCACTTCAGAAGCGAATCAATCTGAAAAGCAGGTTCATAAGAAATTATTAGTAAACAGCTTACGGATGGGGAAAGAATGCGATGAAGAAAGCACACGTTATTACTATTGTATTTTGCAACTTTCATGTGTTATTCAATCTTGAAAATTTCAAATTTCTCGAGTCTGAAAAATCCTGCAAAATCTTACAAAATCTTACAAAATCCTGCCACAATTTTTTCATTTGCTTATTAACTTTTTCACGATTTTGTCCACTGATGTATGATGTTGGTCACGATCATAAGTGGTGATAAATTACAATCATATTGATGATGATAATGATGATGATGATGATGATGAAAGTACTGACAATCACGATCATGGTTTCGATCATCATGATTATGACGATGACAATGATAGCTTAATTGATTGACGATTATGATGATGATGACGAAACGATGAAGATGTTGATGATGATGATGATGATGATGACGATGACGATGATGATGATGATGATTATTATTATTATTTCTATTATTATTATTTTACCATTATTGATGATGATGATGACGATAATAAAGATGAAAATGATGAAATATACTTTGTAACACTTAAATCTCTATGAATTTAATATAACAGTTAACTGCAAAATTTTTGCTTCTATAACACTTAACAGTGCAGAAATTTGTCACATAACATTTAACATTAAACCCCCATCTGGACCCTCTTAAGCCACAAATTCTCTCTCCAAAAACTTCTCTTAAAACAATTCAAATTAATTGAAACAATTCCTTAACGTGAAATTCCATTCAGTGCATTTTGTAGCGGGGGTGGCTTTTTCCGATCTATTAGGATCTGAGCATTGGTATCCCCTTCTTGGTCTGAGCGGGCGATGGCAACCAAAAAATGGAAACTCTTCCTACTTTTGCGATCGATTCATATCGATCGATTGTTAGAGCCAACCAGAAGCAGATTACCAAAAAACAACTGGTTTGCCCTCATTTGGAATGAAGATTGAAACTTGGCTCGCGATCTCAAAAAGTCGATTACAAAAAGAGGCGCGCGCGAAAAATGCACTGCATGGAAATCCGCCTTAACGTAGTATAGACTGTATCTGTAGTGGTATTTTTCAACACGCGTGTTTGCATGTTGAAAGGCGGATTGTTTCAAATTTTGGCCCTGTGTCGATTGCAGATACTGCCACACTTAAAAAGAAAGATCATCGCTCGATCCAGGTCCTCGGGACACAGTAAAAATATAGGACCATAGGACATTTGGACACATAAGGGTACAATTTTTAAACAGTAAAGAATGTCATCAGCTTTTAAAGCACCGATAAATGTAGCTTACAGACACCTTCCGCTTTTTAAGCTGAATACTTAAGAACCTCAACTGCAAGCTCGACTTTGGCAATGATAATCGACTTTGCATTTTTTGGATCAAAAATGGCGGCACTTGAAAAGAAAGAAGCTGAATCCTGAATAATAACGCCTACTGATTCAGTGTCTGTTAGCTCAAAACTAGAGTGGAGGTTTAATGAAACTGTGCTGTACAAAATCTGCCTTGCTGAATAACCCTAAGTCTAAAACGAAATAATCAAGCCTACTGAGTAAGTGGCTACGAGCTGAGTCAGCTCAAAAGTAGAATGAGTCTATTTGTATGAGGGTGGATTGAAGCTCAGTATAAAATAAGAAAGTATCAGGTTTTTTGGTGGAAATGTTGCATTGAAACGTTTCCTGACGTCACTATTATATGGTTGGTCGCAGCTTAACCGTATTTTAAATTTCCAAATCTTCCTTACGTTTTCAAATTTGAGATAATTGACGGATTGTAAAATCAAAATTTCAGCAAAAAGGTCGGTATTTTTTCTATTGATTAGGAAAATCATTTGCAAACGCAGCTCTCAATCATGAATGTTAGTTGATCTACTTTACGCTCTATTGTGTGAAAGAATAGAATATTCCCCTGTTACGGGGAAAAATATTTAAACTGTTTTGAGACTTCACTTGAAATTACAAGAAAAACCAATCTACATAAGAAACCTCTTGTCAAAATCAGGCTGTTCAGTTTATTAGCTGTTCAGCAATCTTATGTGCAAGATCGTGCAGGATGGGTCTATCACTATTTTTGAAGAAATGAGGGACCCAGCCTGATATTTACACTTTATCGTAGCAGCCAAACACTTTTGAAGATAACTAAATTTTCTCACAAAGTTATTTACCGACAAAAAACTTCTAAGAATATCTCAACCAGCACACGTTCTGTTGCCTATTAGGATGTACCACGAACCTTAGCCCGGGAATTTACCAAAATTTAGATAGATTATGCTGATGATAATGATAATGATAATGATAATGATAATGATAATGATAATGATGAAGATGATGCTCGTGGTGACAGCGGTGTTGATAAAAACGATGATGGTGGTGAAATAATGATTATAAAAATCATCGTCACTATTATTAATACTCTAAATATGAGGATGATGATAATTATTATGACGATAAATGGTGACGATAATGATAGCAATGATGATCATGATGATGACGATGATCAGAATGATGCTGATTGTGGTGATGCTTGATGGTAATAATATGTTGCTGCTTGATAATTGTGATGATAATGATAATAATGATGATTATCATGGTGATCATGGTAATCATGATGATGACGATGGTTATGGTGATGATGACGATGATGGTTATGATGATGATGATGACGATGATAATGATCATGACGATGGCAACAATGATGCTGATGATGATGATGATATGATTATGATTTAAAGATGATGATGATGAAGATGATGATGATAATTATGATGATGTTGGTGTTTATGGTGATTTTGATTACATGGATGGTGATGACGATGATGATGAAAGGGAGGAGGATGGTGATATATTTTTCACCTCAGGCTCTGGTACTGTAAGTTAGTCAATATACGAAGATTCCTATTATGACCGACTATATGGAAACCAGGCTTTACGTGACCGCCGGGTAGAAGCATGGCAGCTACAACTTTATTATATCGGGGTCAATAAATAACTTAGGGGGGATGACGATGATGATGATGATGATGATGCGGTGATGACGATGATGATGATGACGATGATGATGATGATGATGACCATTAGCGTGAATGTATGCTCCTATGTTCCCATTCCCATGAAATTACAGACCTATATAAATACGCGCTCCATGCTACATAACATTAGTCGATCAAGATGGCTAAGAATGGAAGCTACACGAGAGGTCCAAAGGCCAAATGCTGGACATTCGAATACAGGAACTATCCTGAGAATATTGAGGAAATGTTAAAGGCGAAAAAACGTGAGTTCAATTACCATGTGGCGAGAAAAAGCGAAACCAAAGAGTCGCAATGCAAATGGCTTGATGGGTATATGGTCTTCAAATGCCAGAAGCGGATGCATCAAGTGGAGCAAATATTGAATGTGAAGCATAGAAATGAAAAGATAGAAGTAGCACAGAAATCATTGCATCAAAACAGAAGATATTGCATAAGAACTCATAACTACTTCGAGATTGGAACAGACGCTAGATTGGCCACACTGAACGACTGTGACGCAAAAAATATATCCATACCACCGGCAATAGCAAGGTGCGACCGAAGAGTCAATGGTGGGAGAGTTCGGAGAAGCCTGGCTTGTTCACCACCACAAAATAGACGTTAGCATAAAGCGTGATAGAATGGAACTTGCCGAAATAAAGTTGCAAGAAAAATTCGAAAAACTTGAACTAAGACCGTGGCAAAATAAAGTAATGAACCTTATACGTGGTCACGGGCCAAGAATAATTACGTTCGTTGTAGACGAGGACGGCAATTCTGGTAAAACGTATCTGGGGAAATATATCATGGCGACAAAGCAAGCACTGTATCTAACGTCTTCACCGATGAAATATGCGTGGCAGGGAGAGAGACACGTTGCATTCGATTTCACAAGAGAGACTGGTGAGAGAATCAATTACTCCACAATAGAGGCATTAAAGAATGGTGTTATCTTCAGCAATAAATACTCCAGCAAGACAAAGAAGAACTCAATACCAATCATAGTATGCTTCATGAATAGAAGACCACTGGCGAAGAAATTCTCAAACGACCGATATCAGCTCGTTGTTCTACACCATAGCAAAGACGTGACTGAAAAAGAAATCTCGTATACCGTTGAAGACTGGAGGTCAGCTGACTTTGACGAACCAGCTTAGTGGACAAATTTATTCAGGTATCGTATGAATGTGCGTTGGGTGTCAAAAAATGTCGAGTTTTCCAAAACAGGTTGCTGTTGTTGTTATTGTTGTTGTTAGTAATCTATTTTTTGCTTCATCATAGTTATGTATCCTATATATTCTTATGCAGAATTTGGGCTTATTCTGGGCTTCTAACCTCATTTTCATGCACGTTTAAAAAGCATAGGTGGGCTTCTTGCCTCGTTATTATATCATCGATTTTATATAGAAATGTATAGGAAATTTTGGGCTTGGGCTTATTCTCTAGAAAGTTTTCATGTCTGTCGATATCTCATTATCAAAGTATTGGCAAATGGGCTGGGCATCTGGCCTCGTTCTCGTATATTACATTTGGGCTTATTTCACCTGAAAACATGAAAACTTTATAGAGAATAAGCCCAAGCCCAAAACTTCCAATACATTTGTATACAAAATTCACAATATCATAACCAGGCAATAAGCCCACCCATAGTCTTTATACATGTATCAAAATGAGGTCAGAAGCCCAGAAAAAGCCCAAAATTTCAGTGAGTATGTATATCAAGTTGAATTAAAGACAAGAACCTAAGTATTCAGATTATATAAATTCAAGATCAGATAATTGATAATTGACAATAAAATCTATGAGATTATTGAATTAAAACAAAGTCTGTCCACATGATCTTTTGTATAGTTGTTGAAACTTGCTTGTTCTTGCTCTTCTCAACAATGCACTTGTTGTTCTACCGGAAGCGAATTTCAAATTTTTATCTTTTACCATTGATGACCATTTACCTTATCCATGTTTCTTTATTCCTTCGACCAACTGCGCATCTTCTAAAGCACTTATTATCATTATCTATTGCATTACAAGAAGATATAGGCTGAATCTTTACTGTTTGATTGCAAGTAACTTTATTGGACGATTCAGGTGCTGCCTTTGTTATGAAATCGTGCAAAGAATTGTCCATTTGAATGCCATCATCTCGTATGAGCTTTTTAATACATTCATTCCCTTTCTTAGCCACTGTCCTTGATCTTTTCTTTCGATAATGTATTCTTGCAACATTGGACGTATGCTTTTGATCCTGTGAAATCATGTCCCTTTCTTCTGTTGTTAAATTCTGCACTTTCTGTCTCTATTATCTGTCTGTATCTCGTGGGAGGAACGTACTTGCCAATAGCTTCATAAACCATCATGCCCATTGCCTTGTGAATTCTTGTGCATTGTGATCCATTACGATTAACCAACAGAAAATTACATTTCGGATTCAACAATGGCCTTACGTGTTTTGAATATGCATCAATGAACTGCATGCATGCATCGTCTATAATCAGCGAATCAAATCCGTACTTTTCAGCAGTTTTGAATTTTCTTTGATCTATGAATCCACCGTTCTTTTTAGCGTGCTGCAGCATCTCCATTGTTAAAAATTGATACATCATTGGTCGTGTACCTTTAACACCAAGGAAAAGAAAGGTTGTAATGAATCGTGTTGCAAACGTTTCAATCTGCTGCTGTAACAGTTGAGCCATTGTCACTCTTGCATAAATCCAGAATCTTCTTGCAACGTTCCATGTGAAATGGTATGTCTTTCTGCAAACCCTGCATAGATGCCCAATGTCCTTTACGTTCTCACGTGTCCACGTCTAATTGTTCACTCCACTTTACACACATTTTACGTGCTATGAATTTCTTTGCTCTTTTCAAAATTTTCTCGGCCACGCTGAAGTTGTTCAAAACACCGATAGACACCCCTTTGAATTTTCTGTACTCGATTAATTCTATCATTCCACTGATGTAGCTTACGTTACCAGCATAGCCAATTGACTTCTCTTGGTCTTAGTGCTGTATAAAATTGCTTATATGTTCGATAGATCCAAGGTAGAAATCAACACGATCATCAGTTGATATGTCAACTGATGAGTCTTCATGACAAGTACGGAGGTCTGGATCCTAGTAATCTTAGTAGTCTGGACACTAGTCACGTTTTCCTGTTTCCTGTTATTATCGTGTAGCTTAGATTTTACATTTTTTCGTTTGTATTCGCTTTCTACGTTCGCTCTCACGTTAACGTTCATGTTAACTCACGATTATTACGATGTTATTCTTATTTAGATGTTTTGTATATATTTCATGAGGTTTTGTATATAGTTTTCAACGTGTTGTCTCTTTCTACACTTCACACTTCACTTGAAAAGTATACAAATTTTATTGCCCTTGAACAGATCTGATTTGCGTGTGATATCGTGCGTCCGCCACCAGTTGCACTACAGATCCATTCTTTGAACTTCTCTGCAAATATAACTTCCCGCCTATTACAAGATACGTTGTTACCTTTCATCGTCTTATCTGGGTCTTCTTGCACGGATTTTTCTTCGCATTCCAATATATCTTAAGGTTAGTTGTCAAAGTAGTAGTATCAAGTATCCGAATTAGTGATGTGTTTTCTGCATCCTCTTTGACTGCGAAATCCTTCATGTCTGCATTCTGCAACTGGACATTTGTATATGCCATCGTGGTTTGGTGTCAGATGTAGCCTTCTCCGTATGCTAGCAGCTCCAGGAAAATTCTTCCACCTTTCCATTTGGACATAAAGTCCCAACTGATTGATACACTCAATAAGCCAGAATATATACATCTCAAAAATTCTCATGGGAAATCTAAGATGAAATCGTGCAGGTCTTGCTTCGTGCAAATATTCTATTGAAAAAAATGTGAAAAAGTGTTTTTACCTAAATATGGTTAATGAATTTCATATCCGTTCGTCTCGTTCATGTTCCATAGTGTGCCATAAAAGGTCATCAATGATCACATGTATGCAAAATCAACAACAACATCAACAAGGACTAGAATAATTAAAATACTGATGATTGAAAGGATATGATGTAACAATAGCTGTTGCCGTCATAGTAAAGCATCTATCACATCTTTTCCTTAATCTGGGAATTCTGGAACAAAGGAACTAAAGAACAGGGCACTACGGGATTTCGGAATAAAAGAATAAAGGAACGTTCCTCATATGAATTCCATGAACAAATAATGCGTTCCCCTGTTCCCCGTGGTATTCCTTTATTCCGTTTTGTGAAAAATGGAACAACTAGGCCAGAATGGTTTCTACTAAATATGCATTGTTCTATCTCTACCAGCATTATATCAGTGGAATTTATGTTCATACGTCGTGTACACAGTGTCAAGGCATGCATCACAAAAAGAAATCGTGGCATTCAGCTCGATTTTATGAGCATAAGCATTGTTACAAAATGCTTACACTGTCATTTTTTTTCTCGAATGTTGATGATGATGACGATGATGATGATGATGATGATGATGATGATGATGATGATAATGACGAAGATAATGATCCTGATCATGGTCATGATCATAATCCTGATGATTATGATGATGATGATCAGAGTTATGACAGTAATGATGATGATTCTTATTATGAGAAAGACGATAATTATCATCATCATTATTATTATCACCACAAAGAATTTTTATTGTTGCAAGTGATTGTTGTTGCTGTGATTGAATTTTTGTTCGGCTAGCTGGTTTGCCAAATGCTGGACTTAAATGGGCCGCGCCGATTTGCCAACCCTGGTACACTGACCAGCTCGACCGTTTGCATCTTCGGCAGAGCAAACATGCCTTGAACAAAACGGAGTAATTATAGCTATTTTGCATTCTCAGCCAACCAAGCGCAGTATTTGGGTCCATTTCGACGAAAGGAGAACGTAGATAGCCGATGCTACTCTGTTGCTCGGCAACATGTGCAAGATTGAAATCGTTTATGGCTCAGTTTCCACTCTTTCTCCACGCGCGCTCTGTGTGTCCCAATTATCGGCAACTAACGTAACCGCCTATACGGAGCTTCGAAAAGGCCGTCCAGGAAATGCAAATGGAGCGCATCTTGGGTAACTGAGCCATTAGTTGTTTACGTCACATCAATTGCCGTTTTTGTGCTAAAATGCGTTTCTAGCAATGCAGGACATCCACTTCCCAGCGATATCTTTGTTGAGAAATCAACTCCTCTATGTTAATTCAAAAACGTGCTGACAGCTGCGATCACTGTTTAATGACTGTATTTATGCTAGAACTTATATTACTTACGCATATACTGCTTATTTCACCATTAAGACCAAAAACAACGTTTTTTTTATTTACAAAGCGAAGAGGAGGAAAATATCGTATTTATCAGAATTTACTTAGTGTGACGGGGCTTAGATTTGGACTGTCGCGCGGCTTACACAATTTCCCACATCTTATTGATGTAAAAGAGTTTCAATTACCCCTTCTTAGATAGGAACAGGTTATAAGATTAATAAATAGACAGTAATTTCCTCAAAGAATGTTTTAGTTAATTTTTTCTCAAACTTCGAGGGACATCTACAGCTATAACATCAAACGCTCAAGAAGTTAATCAGCATACATACTTGCAGGTATCTTCCATACGAAAATCCCTCTGATGAATAGTCATGGTCTTTTTCCATAGCATTATCGCTATTAAAAAAAAGTATTATACTTGTGTGATAAAGATGATTTGAATATAAATGCATTAAGAAAACGCTAGCACATTACCCGTTTTGAGCGTCTCTACAGCGTACCGTAGTCTTACAAAACAGCAAACAAGTCTGAGTTTTCAAAGAAAGCCTTGATGATCTTAGAAAGGCCAATATTATCTCTTCCAAAAGATTTTACTCCCGACTGATATTTTCAAACTGTGTTTTTGAGTGAATCTTCAATCTGTCACCATAACCACTTATTCATTTCTGTCTGATTCTTGCTTTGATTTCTTATCAATTTCTTATCAATACGCGTATTCTTTAATTCGTTTCTTGCCATCTTATCAAACATGTGATTAAAGATTACTGCAACAATGCTTAATCCATTCATCCTTTTTTCATGTACTAACATCGCTAGAATGCTGTCCATGTTGTAACATTTTTCGAGAGAGAAATCTATGCAATGAAATTGTCAGGAATATTCTACATAGATTCGAAATTTAAAGTTCAGATAGGAAGGAACCAGGAAGGAACCAATAAAAAGTAAAGACGATGCTGCTAAAAAGATTTAAAGCCAATATAGCACAACTTCTCTTACTTCGATTTTTCCTTGAGACAATGTTTGCTTATTGAAGGGTAACCGAAAATCTACGATATGGCGTCTGAAAATCCGGGAAGTTTTAATACAGAGCTGATCCAAACAAAGCATTTAGGGGTACTTTCTTCATCACTGTAGATGGATGTGAATGTTACCTTAACAAATCTGCACTCTGCCTATAGGATACTCGCACACCCGACTACCATGTTTTACATAGCCCGATACCAATATAGCAATAAGCATACCTCATCAGCTAAGCTTGGTAATAGACCTTCGCAAAATAAGACAAGGACTTCTGTGCCTTGCCCAAAAATATACACACCTATTCTCTATTGTTCCTTGCTGAAACAATACAATCTCAGCTCTATAATTTACAAATATACTAGCCCTCGGCATACCTTTCATTGCATACACTGAATCTTATATATTGCCAATCTCTTCGGACCATATGTTTGGACGCGAGAGGGTGAAGGTACCCATAAATGAACGGAGCATACTAGTCATAAGCCCCGAGATGCCATTTATGGGAGATTAGCTGATGAGTCTAAAAGTGACTGGCATCATTTCATTACAATCATTGCAATATGCAAACTTGGCATCTATTTGATATTGTACAGGTTTAGTGTGTTGCACGTCGTATAGCACAGGTTCGTACTACACCACTATTATTTATTGTTTATTACCATTTAGTTTTGTTGCTCAAAAACATTGCTGGAAATTTGGATCGATGAAAATTTGTATTAAAGTTTTCCAACATTTTCTGGCTAAAGAGCCAACTAAATCCCTTCCGTTCTATATAATTGCACGTCAATTAAATTGTGAGCATTTTTAAAATGACAAATCGATTGCATTGAGATTTCCCCTGAGGAGCCATGACGAGTAGAAATAGAGTTAAAGAAACACTGGCAAACACGTTGGCAACTGACGACTGTCGACCGTTTGAATACTTTGCCCCCCCCCCCCCTCTTAACCGAAGCTATGACTTTGTTTCATGAAAATTCCCTTTCTAGGAAGAAATTTCTCCCCCGGGGGGGAGAAATGCAGACAGGGATTCTTGTCCTATTTTTTACGTTTTAAATTGGTCAAATTCATTTTTCTGGGTTGGCAAAGTTTTGAGCTATTTTTCTGAGTTTCGCAAAGTTTCCGCCATTTTTCTCAAATAATGAACTCTGGCCATATCAATGTATGTGTCTGCTTTCTTGAATTTATGTAGCAAAAATTTTGACCGATATAGTACTCCATCAGTATTTTCCTGTAGCTATCAACAGGAAGTAATGTTGAATTTCCAGAAAAAGTATTCTTGTTTAACATTTAGTTTTGGCTTGAGAAGAGGTTATCGGCAAAAACTGCATGATTTGCATTACATTTCGTTATATTTTCATGTCATTTCGTCATTTTATTTCGTCATTTCGTCATTTTAGACTTCCCTGCAACCCTGAAAGAACATCTTCTATCCCATCTTCGTAATCTTTATTTTCAGAATCTCTACCGATATCGTCAATACCAGAAATGTTTAGCGGAAATATACAGCGTCGCGCTTCTCTATCCTTACGATGTTTTTGAAACGACCTTCGTCTTCTTCAACTTCTTCGAATCTGTTTTAGCTTTCAAACTTTCTAAATAATATACTCAAAAGAACTTTTCTGGCCACTGGCTCTCTTCGATGGAGCGTTAAGCAAAACTGATTTAAATTCTTCATCCATTTATGTTTTGCTTCGCAAAACCTCGGACAAGTAAGAAGGAAAGTCCTCTACTTTATTCAAAAAAATAATACAGCAAAACATCAAAATAGCCTTCAAAAAGCAGCATGATGCCGCTATAGCCTCCACTGTACTGATGTTATCCCTCCACAGTACTGAACAGCCACCACTGTACTGATGTTATCCCTCCGCTGTACTGAACAGCCTCCACTGTACTCAATGTTATCCCCCACACGCATCATGTTATCCCTCCACTGTACTGATGTTGTCCCCCCACGTGCATCATGTATCCCTCCACTGTATGACGTTATCCTTCTACTGTACTGAACAGCCTCCACTGTACTGATGTTATCCCCCCACGTGCATCATATTATCCCTCCACTGTATGACGTTATCCTTCTGCTGTACTGAACAGCCTCCACTGTACTCAATGTTATCCCCCCCACAGTACTGATGTTATCCCTCCACTGTACTGAACAGCCTCCACTGTACTGCACCAGCCTCCACTGTGCTGCACAGACATTACCCGGGCTGAATAATGTATTTTTCTTTGCTTCATCGTTGTTACAGTACAAGCAAAACCATATAAACCTGCCTATCGTGCTAAATTATGAAATTTTAAATTAATTTTTGACACTTTTGGGGAATTCTTCATTTGAAAAGAAATAGCCTACAATCTCCGCACCAAAATACTCTGTAAACTCCCAAATGCTAAATCACAAAGATTTGGCATAAGATTATTATCCTTTCGAGGGAGCATCCTCTGGAACACTCTCAGTGATCAAGTTAAAACGACAAAATCTCTGAATGAATTCAAAAATCTAATTCGTAAAAGGGATGGTCGAAATTGCAACAGCCATATTTTTACAATTTTCTCGTTTTAAACATCCCCCAAATTTGTAGTGTAAACAGCAAATTATTAATTTTAGTATTTATAAGAAGATTAATTGCAGATTGTAAATAGTTGGTGTAAATTAGTTTTTCTTAAACTACTGTACCATGTTACCTACTTTAAAGAAGTTTTCATTATTATTATTATTATTATTATTATTATTATTATTATTATCATTATTATTATTAATGGTGGTCAGTCCGCTCAAACTAGATAACTACAGGACCATATGGGTGCTTCTTTCTTCAAAGAGGAGTAAGGTGTTACCACTGATAGGATATGTGACAGATTCTTGACGTTGAAGGAACGCTTCTGCTTCTAGGACAAATCTCCGCAAACGAATTTTTGGTTTTCCACGGACTGCTGTTCTTGCTCTTTCGGTTAAATAAACTGGCCGGAAATTCTGTATTTAAAATGAAAGAACTTCAGGAGCACGGAACTTTCCCTGAACTTCAGAGTTCATTTGCGAAACTTTTGTTTTCTTACTTTTCCTGAACTTCAGGCGCGCGGAACCTCCGTGTTTTCAATGGGGTGCTCACGGTCTCATTCCCTGAACTTCAGGGTTCATTAGCGAAACCTTCGTTTTCTCACTTCTCCTGAACTTCAGGTGCACCGAACTTCCGTGTTTTCCACGGGGAACTCACGCTCTCTTTCCCTAAACTTAAGGGTACATTTGCGAAGCTTTTGCTTCTCATTTTTCCTGAACTTAAGGCGCGCGGAACTTCCGTGTTTTCCACGGGGAACTCACGCTCTCTTTCCCTGAACTTAAGGGTACATTTGCAAAGCTTTTGCTTCTCATTTTTCCTGAACTTAAGGCGCGCGGAACTTCCGTGTTTTCCACGGGGTGCTCACGCTCTCATTCCCTGAACCTCAGGGTGCATTTGCGAAACCTTTAGTGCTGAAATATTTGTTGATTGTAAAAGGCAACATTCTATTCTTAAAAATTGTGTGACTTCATCGTGCCATTGGAAATGAAATGAGTTTACGATTCCCGAACACAAACGCGAAGTTGCGACGGAAAATTCTGTCTCGGCTTGTAATTAGAATTTGGGTTTAAGAAAAGGTTCAGTACCAACCGTTTTGTGCTGATTTTCCGGGCAACAGTTCTACTTCCGCACCGAGCGACGTTTCTCGAGAGAGTGAGAGTCAGACAGCAAAAGCCTTTTCCTGGCAGTTTACCAGCAAAAACACAAAAGAATCAGCTCGCACCTGGCTCGCACTAACAAAAGCGCCCGCAACTAAAAACGAAAGTTTACATATACACTAGCAACCTTCTTACATTCTTCTACAGATTATTCGAATTAACACCTTGATGCACAGTGTACATGGTCGATGTTAGGAAATTTTCCTTACTTTTTTCAAAAGTAAGGAACAAAGGGCCGACCAATTTAGTTAGGGATGCTCTCGAGCATCCTTTATTTTCTAAGTCGTTTGTTTTCTTAATGATTCCTGTCATCGCAGATTAAAATGTTCACAAACTCTGTAGACTTTAAGAAAAATCCAATTATCAAAACCGTCACCAAGGGTCCGAATTATTGACAGGTGTTAGTTTTTCTGTGTAGAAAAGTTAGGTCGGAAACTCTGGAATTCATACTTCTTTGCTCTGCACCCTGCCGTGTAGGAGAGATTCTAAGTCGTAGTGTATATGGTCCCTTAAACTTTCAGTTAACCTTAATCGTTATCGAAACTTAAACTAAAACTTAAACTTCAATTTAACATATTGTTAATAGTAAACTCTTACTCATTTTTTAAATAAATCTTAATCTGAAACTGAATCTTAATCAATCTTTATCAAACACTAAACTAAAACTGAAACGGAAATCAAATGAAAATGAAAATTAGAAATAAATTTTATTTGACATTATGACGCGGGTGAATATAATAGTTTAGTTTGAAAGACAAGATACCACTCAGCTGCCTTTTAACTCAGTAGTTTTCTGAACTTTCGCTAGAGTCCGGGCAGGTTGTGGGATGCAATGGGGAGCTAACCTCCCCGGACTCTAGCGAAAGTTCAGAAGGCTGCAAGTTAAAAGGCAGCTGAGTGGTATCTTGTCTTTCCAAGGCTAAACTGGTACTAATATTCACCCGCGTCGCGGGTGTCAAGGTAAAAATCTCACCCGCATCGCGGGTGTCAAGGTAAAAAGCTCGCCCGCATCGCGGGCGTCAAGTTAAAAAGCTAGTCTACTTGTAATGGTAAACACATAAGAGAATTGATAAAAGGGTATTAAACTGTGGACAGAAAAAGAACATTATCATAATCATCATAATCATCATCATAGTTATCAGCACCGTCAAAATTATCATTATCGCCATCATTAACTATTACATTTTAATCACCATTAGAATCATCCTCATCATCATCATCATTACCATCATCATCATCATCATCATTACCATCATCATAATCATCATCATTATCATAATCATAATCATCTTCAGGTCATCGTCATCATCATCGTCATCATGCCATCAAAATCAAAGTAATAATCATCATCACCATCATCATCATCATAATCATCATTATCTTAATGTGATCAAAATCATCATCATCACTATCATTATAATATGAAAGCTGAAGGTCAAATATAAGCCAAGTTTTATAAAACAAAACCTTGGGTGGGATCGTGAATCAGTGAGTCACGGAGGTTAAGGGTATCTCTGACTGTGTTCCATCTACTTGAATTCTAATGCAACGTTACTATGCCCTGTCCGCACTCGAAAATCCTATTATTTATTAACAGCCTTAATAAAAGTCAAACAGTTCGATGGTAAATGCTCAATGAAATTTTTTGCCACCAAATTTCCAGATCTACTGAGAATGGCTTTTGTGTCAACTTAAGACGCAAAATTAATAGTATTACTGCTGCGTAAATTCGAAAATCCATCCCTATCTCATTGAGAGTTTAGTTTTAAATGTCCTTCATGAACAATAAATATCGCACTATATCGGAACAATTTTCATTTTGTGTGTTTGTGCTCTGAATTTTCAAAGGAACATTCAACTTGAAACCCGAAAAATTTATGGCGTCTTAGTAGTGTTTCATATGAATTGAAACAGTAAAACTCAAAGTTTAGCATGGTGATTTATGGAAATAATCAAAGCAAGAACTCTTCTTGAAAACGGAAAGAATATGAGAAAAATTCCAAAGTGAATTACAGTCTCCTAGAGTCCTTTGACGTCCTTTGACCCCTGAAAACGTGAAAACGTACTTACCAAAAACGCGAAACAACCCAAAATTGCCCAAAACCAGCCAAAAGCACTCAGAACGAACCATAACTTGATGAAAAGCACCCAAAACCACCCAGAAATGTCCAATTCACCTGAAATCATCTATTAAGTGGCAGAAAATCCTTGAGAAATCACCAGAAACTCTCCTGTTCTTTGAAATTTCATTCTTAACTCTTAAAATTCTACTTTCGTCTTGGATGTAAAAGCTTTGAAGAGACAACAACAAAGATAGAGACTTCATTCATTGCTTGAGGGATACATCTCTGCATCTCAGTCCTCGTGTATTCAACAACATAACATAACAGCGCATGCGTAACATAAAGATAGGCTGACAACGTCACACCTTTCCTTCAATAGAAACAAAATGAATGAATAAAAGTAATGCAAAAATAAAAGATAAAAAATTTAAAATTGTCTTTTGATATCTTCACAGTTCATTGCTATGAATTATGTCCAGTAAGATAGTCTGGCCGAATTACTCTTCTACCACTTCTGGTGACAGTAGGTTTATAGAATTGTAATTGCCTGTGATCAAATCTGGTTTCATCTGAGTCAACGGGTTCTGACTGAGGTTCCGATTGCTTCTGTACAGCTGTTTGAGGGCGGTGCTCTTCTTGGTTAGGTTGAAAAGATACTTCTTGAGTTGGTTGAGATATTGCTTCCTGTTCCGTTGTTGGGTCTGGGAATGAATCATCTTCATCAACATCATTAAAGGGCTCATTAGTGTGGCGTAAGAACTTTCGATTTCGCCTTAAGATTCTGCCATCTTCTGTTTTCACGTTGTATGATCGGATATTCACCTGTTCTAGGATGCATCCTTTAGTCCAACGCCCAGTTCGATCGTTCTGTTTAGGCTTGATCCTGACCACATCACCATTCGTTAATGTGCTGAGTTGTTTCGAACCTCTGTTGAAATACTTTGCCTGCAACTGTTTCCTTTTGTGAAGATTGTCTTGAACTTCAGGTACAATTTCTGGTTTCAGGAGTTTCTTGGACATTGGAAGCAGGGTTTTGGCTCTTCTGCTGAAGATTCTTTGAAATGGAGAGCTGTCCATTCCCTCTGATGGTGTGTTTCTCCATTCAAGTAGCGCAAGATAAAAATCGGTGCCAGACTCGGCAGCTTTCTTCATAAGCATTTTGGCAGTCTTGACTGCATTCTCTGCCTTGCCGTTACTTTGGGGATATTCTGGAGAGCTAAGTTCGGTAATAAATTCGTATTCCTTACTGAAGTCTTGGAATTCTTTTGAAGCAAATGGCACATTGTCACTCATAAGTTTTTCTGGAATACCGTGAGTAGAGAAGTGTCTCTTTAGCTTCTTCTTGATTTCTCCGCAGTTTTGTGGAAGAGGCGATCTATCTCGAAGTAATTTGAATAGCAATCCACTGTGACGAGGTAGTCTTTGTTGTTGAATGTGAGAATATCAGCGGCAATAATTTGCCATGGGTGACTTGGAATTTCTCGTGGAATGAGTGGTTCCTTGGCCTGATTTCTTTGGAATGTGTTACAAATGTCACACTTGGATATAAAATCAGTCAGATCTTTATTCATGCCAGGCCAGTAAACTGCTTCTCGTGCTCTCCTAAGGCAGCTCTGTATTCCGGTGTGTGCGACATGCAGTTTCTCTCGAATCTTTTTTCGCAGTTTCTCTGGGATTATTGCTCTATTACCCTTGAATATCACATTATCTTGAGCTGCCAGTTCATCTCTGATGGAAAAATATGGATGGAGGCAAACCGGAAGTCTTTGTTTGTCTTCTGGCCATCCACTTAGGATAGTGTGTTTCAATAGCTGCAGAGTCCTATCACTAGCAGTCTCTCTTTGGATTTCTTTCAATTGGGGCTCTGAGATTGGGAGATGATTTATCATATGAATGGTTTCAAGCTCTGCTTCAGTTTCTGATTTCGGTCTCTTCTCTGCTGGGAGGTATGCTCAGGACAGTGTATCTGCCAGAACCATGTCTCTGCCAGGCTGATACTTGATTTTAACATCATAAGATTGCAGCCTCAGTAAAAGCCTTTGAAGCCTCTTAGGAGCCGATGCTAATGGTTTACTGACAATGGAGACTAGAGGCTTGTGATCTGTCCAAAGAATAACCTCTCTACCGTATACATAAGTATGGTGATGTTCTACACCAAAGACAAGTGCAAGGAGCTCTTTCTCGATTTGGCTGTAATTTTGTTCCGCAGCAGTTAGTGCTCTACTTGTATAAGACACTGGGCGACCCTCTTGCATGAGAACAAAGCCAAGGCCTTTTGAGGAGGCATCGCCTTGTCCCTCTGTGGGTGTCCTCAGGTCAAAATACTTGAGGACAGGCGCCTCACATAATGCAGTTTTGATGTCGGCAAAGGCCTTGGCTTGTAACTCGCCCCACTGCCATGGTGTATCTTTATGAGTAAGACTTCGCAGAGGTTCACAGGCCTCTGAGAGTTTTGGTAGGAACTTGGCAAGATATTTAACCATGCCAATGAATCTTTGGACACCAGCTACATCACTTGGTGCTTGCATCTTTGTATAGCTTCAACCTTTGCTGGATCTATTTTCAAACCATGTTGGGTTAGGATGTGCCCAATGAAGGAGACTTCTGTGCATTTGAATTTGAATTTTTCTTTGTTGAGCTTGATGTTTTTCTCTTGGCAGCGCTTTAAGAGAGCAAGCAGATTCTCATCATGGTTTCTAACAGCAGCTTCGTATGTGTCTCCTTTTCCAGTGATGAGGGCATCATCCGCAACTGCATGTACACCGGATAGTCCTTCAATACACTGGTCAAATTTGCGCTGGAAGTGTTCAGAAGCCGGTTTAATACCGAAAGGCATCCGGAGGTACCTCCAACGACCCCAGGGTGTCTGGAATGTTGTGAGCATGCTTGACTCTTCATCGAGTTCGATTTGAAGATATCCTTCTTTCAAGTCAATTTTGCTGAATACTTTGACGCCTTCTAATTCTGGCAAGACATCATCTATCAATGGTAGAGGATAGTGACTTCGCTTCAAAGCTTTGTTCAGATGTTGTGGGTCAATACAGACACGGAGTTTTCCATTGGGTTTTTCTGCGATGACCAGATTTGATACCCAATCCGTCGGACCAGTGACCTTTTCGATGACCTGTAGGTGCTCTAATCTCTCGAGTTCCTCTTTGAGCTTAGCTTTGAGGGCAATAGGTACCCGACGAGGTGGCATAACAACAGGGGGCTGTGACTCATCAATGTCTAAGTGTAGCTTGCCAGGCATTTTGCCAAGTCCTTCAAAGACAGACCCAAACTGATGTTTTATGTTCTCTATGGTGACTGTAGTATCAGTGGTGGCTGTCATAACAGTGGCAGTGGCATCAGCTTGTTGGACTGGACATTGTAGACCTCTTGATACAGAGCGACTGGAGCTATCTGAGATATTATCATAATTGACTGTCAAAAGACCCATCTTTTGGGCAGCATTAGCTCCTAACAATGGTATATAGTCTCCTGCACAACCACAAACCTGACCGTGTACTCACTATTGTTCTTTGGATTGACCAATTTAAGCCGACAAGTACCAGCTATAGGCAATAAGGCTGTACTGTACATGCGTAGAGAGTTAGTGGATTTTCCAATATTGGTGCCTGGAGGAACAAATTGTTCTGGGAGAACATTACAAGTTGCACCTGAGTCAAGCTGGAAGGAGACCTGTTTGTCATGAACAATCATTGTGGCAAAAATTTTGTTCTTAGGAGGAACCTTGGACACGGCATTGATCTCTAAATTGTTGTCAGGAGAAATTTCAACAATAAGAATTTCTTCATCACTAGAGAGGGTTTCTTCTCTTACAGTGTGAATCTTTTAGCAGAAAAGGTATCTCTCTTACCTTGATTTTTAGAGGTGGTACATTTTCTTTAAAGTGGTTTCTCTTGCCACAGCTAGAGCAAACTTGGCCATAGGCTGGACAGTAATCCTTGTTTCTTTTATGACTTTGTCCACAAAATTTGCAGTTTGATATGAAAGCTCTGTTATCTTCTCTCTTGGTGTTCTTTTGTCTGCCAACATAGTGTACCAAAGGATCATCATTGTCAGAAGGACCTGCCATGGCCCTAGCTTGGGCAGTAGTGGTTTCTGCAGCTCTGCATAAGTCAATGCATTTTGAGAGTGTCAGCTTTGGTTCTTGTAGCAATTTTCGTCTTACTGCATTATTGTGAATTCCACAGACTATTCTGTCACGGATCAATTCATCACGGAGAGTGCTAAAGGCACAGGTGGCAGCTAAGGCTCGCAAAGAGGTAGCGTAGGCTTCGAAGGATTCAGTAGGCTCTTGCTGGCGGTTGTTGAATTTGTATCGTTCATAAATAACATTAGTTTCACCAATACAGTAAGTGTTCCATAAATCGAGAATTTTGGCAATATTTTGACGTTCACTGTCATCCTGATACGGAAGTGCATTGTGTATGGTGAGAGCTTCAGGGCCAATACAAGTGATGAATGTAGCTACTCGAAAATTATCAGGCTTAGAGATCAAATTTGTGACGGTTTCATACGCGTTCCATAGCTGTCGCCACTGTTTCCAATTCTCTGCGAGGTTACCACATAGATTCAGTCTGGGAGGTAGAGGAACATTCGATATGAACGATGAACTTGCTCCGGTGTGGTCATGAGTAGAGCTAGTAGAAGGGCTAGGCCCATTTTGATCTGGATTCGACATAGTATGTTAAATGGCCTAAAGTAAACAAATTTTAGCAGAATCCTAAGTCTGCGAATATTAATCAATATGTGTTTCACCTGACACCATGTAAAAGCTTTGAAGAGACAACAACAAAGATAGAGACTTCATTCATTGCTTGAGGGATACATCTCTGCATCTCAGTCCTCGTGTATTCAACAACAACATAAACATAACATAACAGCGCATGCGTAACAGGCTCTGTTACGACCAAAAAGATAGGCTGACAACGTCACACCCTTTCTTGTGTAATCGAACAAAGGGCCATAACAATGGGCAACCTAATTTGCATTTTAAGGAGTTTAGTAATAGAGATTTTAACTTGACGCCCGCGATGCGGGCGAGGTTTTTACCTTGACACCCGCGATGCGGGTGAACTTAGTACCAGTTTAGCCTTGAAAAGACAAGATACCACTCAGCTGCCTTTTGACTTGATTCCTTTTAACTTGCAGCCTTCTGAACTCTCGCTAGAGTCCGGGGAGGTTGTGGGATGCCATGGGGAGCTAACCTCCCCGGACTCTAGCGAGAGTTCAGAAGGCTGCAAGTTAAAAGGAATCAAGTCAAAAGGCAGCTGAGTGGTATCTTGTCTTTTCAAGGCTAAACTGGTACTAAGTTCACCCGCATCGCGGGTGTCAAGGTAAAAACCTCGCCCGCATCGCGGGCGTCAAGTTAAAAAGCTAGTCTACTTGTAATGATAAAAGGGTATTACTTTCTTGACAAAAAAAGAACATCATGAAGATAATAATACCAAATTTATAGCAGCAGATCCTGCGAGAAATTGATTTCTGTTCAGGGAACCTAAATATTTACTCCATGCATAGCCGTTGTCATCTTCATAATTATCACCATCACCATCGTCATCATCATCATCGTCATCATCATTATCATCATCATCATTATCATCATCATCATTATCATCATCATAATCATCATCATCATAATCATAATCATCGTCAGATCATAATCATCATTATCATTATCATCATCATAGTTATCATAACCGTTAAAATTATCATTATCGCCGTCACTAACCATCGCATTATAATCACCATTAGAATCATTCTTATCATCATCATCATTATCATAATCATAATCATCATCGTCATAATCATCATCATCATCATCATAATCATCGTCAGATCATAATCATCATTATCATCATCATGTCATCAAATCTCATTATGCTATCAAAATCATAATATTAATAATAGTCATCATCATCATCATCATCATGGTCGTCTTCATCATGACAATCATAATTATCTTCATGTCGTCAAAATCCGAATCATCATCATCATTTGAAAATTGAAAATCCTACGTGGCTTTAAGCTGATTATGGGTCGTGTTGCGTTATTTTTGCTGATTTGGGGTCGTTTTGGATGGTTCCGCGTTTTAGTAAGTATAACAAACTTCTGCAGAACAAAAAGTTCAATGATTCAATGTACGTTTAGTGAAAGGAACATAATACATGGCCGCAATCAA